>PISW01005864.1:31455-122607 GCA_004023785.1 Mungos mungo | reverse complement strand
GTGTTTATCTGAGAATGTTATTTCTTCATATTCCAGATTAATATTTTAAAAATCTTATTTTGCACTTGTATTAGGAAACTTTTAGGGGGAGAAAAGAAACTAGCCATAAACAATAGCAGCTGCTGAGGTCCATGTCCCGATTTCCTTTGAAACCAATATGGAACAAGTGAAACTACACAAAGTCAGGCCTCTCCAGTTACTTGAGGAAACAGTGCCCAAGGGGAGTCATTTTTAAAGTACCAGATGTCAGGAAGCAGTTTCTCATGCTACTTCATTGTGAGCCTCCACAAGGAACATGAGCAGGCCCAGAGGAAGGGTGAAAGAGGAGGAAGAGGAAACTGGTAAAGGCCCAAGGAGGTTGTAAAAACACTATCAGAAGATCTAAATGCACCTCAAATGCTATCATACGTAAGTAGCCTGGCAGGGCACAATCAACAGTACACATGATTTAAGCATCCTTCTTTAATAAGACTAGCTTCTGGACAGAAAAACAGCAATAGGGCACTGTTTGACAATTAAGTGATAATGGAAGGGGGAAAAAAGAGACATGTAGTAAAGGGGGGAAAAAAGCTTCCCAAATCACCCAGCCATGGATCTAATCATCTGGCAGCTACAGAATGTCATTTTCTGGGCACTCTGTGGCCTTTTTGTCCATTGAGAGTAGACTCAGCCCTGTTTTTGGAAACACTGCCTCAGGTACAGGGACTTTATCAAGTTGCCCTTGATCCAAGGATTCAACACATTCTATGTACTGAGGCTCCAGATATATATATGCGTTTGTTTGAAAGATTAAGATGTGTTCTCGCTTTAGCAGCACATACTGGAAGATTAAACAGACCACCATTTCTGAATCATCTTAACCATTCAAGTTTATAGAAGGAAATCCTTATGTGAATTTCCTGCGTATAGGAAAGCACCAGAGGGCTTAGAGCATTTGATCCACAAACTAAGGCATCCATTTAATAGTGAAGTTAATAATGGGGCCGTGATTATGGAATTCACTGATTGAATCACAGATTGCATCCATGGTCAGTTGCTGGCTCAGAATTTGAATCACATGTTGCATCATTAGTGATGGCTCAAAATATGAGTGATACTTTATATATGCCTTTAGCAGTCCACCTCTGACAATGCTCTAAGGATAAGATGACATCCTCCAGAATGAAACATACGTTTTAGTTCAAGTACCTTTTATGACACTTTGTCACCAATAATACTCTGAACCAAGGGACAAAAGTGAAATAGCCCCACTTACCATCATTCCCAACAACCCACCTAAAGAATATGTGCTTTCCTGTGCACTTCTCTGGGACCAGTAGCTCTAACTCTACAGAGC
Organism: Mungos mungo; assembly: GCA_004023785.1. Taxonomy (NCBI): domain Eukaryota; kingdom Metazoa; phylum Chordata; class Mammalia; order Carnivora; family Herpestidae; genus Mungos; species Mungos mungo. The sequence goes on along the minus strand of PISW01005864.1, from coordinate 121,271 downwards.
CCAAAAGAATACTTCCAGGGATAATTGAGTTCCTCATATTCTGGGGCCACCACCAGGCAAGAGTTGTCTTGTCACAGGCACCTGACTGATCAGCAAGAGAACATAGTGCCAGTTGAGCCACAGTTGGGGCCAGGAGGAATAGGTTTCGCATATCAGGGACCCACTTGGACACTACCTTTGTACTTCATTCCTAACTGTGATAATAGGCAGTGAAGCAATCTTAGACTTAAAAAAAAAAAAAAAAAAAAGACATGGTGACCAGGGGCTCAGACCTTCAAGGGAGCAGAGTCTGTTTTGCCACAGAGTAAGACAAACAGATCAAGCTAGATGAGGAGATGGCAACCAAGACAGGATGGTGAAGGGGGTAAATGGTGAAGAGGAGTCACCAGCAGGAGATGGTGACTCTTGTTGATGAAACTGACACCAGCAACAGCTACTATAGTTTATTCCACTAACCCCACTTTTCCTAGGTTTCCTCAGAAAGTGAAGCTTCTCTTGGATGAACTGTCAGTTGTAATATAAAGTAGATCTGATTTGGCACAAAGACTGAACTGTTAGAGATGCACCACCAGATCCCCTTTCAAGTATATCCAGGCTTCTGGGAGTGCTGTCAACGACAAGGATGGTCTCCATGGCAGAGCACCATCCCACCCAAGGTCATGCCCTTACAGCAACGGCCCACACCCAGGGGCTGAGGTGGGAGTAAGATCTGGTTTTGGCTGAACATACAATAACTCTGATAGGAGAGCTCTAGCACTGAAAGGACCCATCAAGGTCAGCAAGGCTGTCAGACCAACTTGAGCTTGCAGCTCAAGTTCGCTACCCAATATTATTTACACAAGCATGGACCTCAAAGACACTCAAAAATACTCCCTAAAGAACACCCTGCATGCAACACCACTATGCTGTTTTCCCAGAGAACCTCCATAATGCGGCGAGAACAATCACGTGGTATGGAGGCACATCAATATAACCACAATGAAAATATTCAGATAGACCCAAAACTATCCAAGACCCATTTGCCTCAGTTTACATGTGCTTGATGAATCTTTGTGCATTGAGGTCATTTTGGTAGACTACATTGAGAATGTATCTAGAATATCCATGTAGAAGAGCATATAGGCCATCCTTCACTGACCACCTAATAGCCAAAGTAATATAGACGAAGAAAACCAAAACGGGAGGCATCACAATCCCAGACTTCAGCCTCTACTACAAAGCTGTCATCATCAAGACAGTATGGTATTGGCACAAAAACAGACACATAGACCAATGGAATAGAATAGAGAGCCCAGAACTGGACCCACAAATGTATGGCCAATTAATCTTTGACAAAGTAGGGAAGGATAACCAATGGAAAAAAGAAAGCCTCTTTAACAGGTGGTGCTGAGAGAATTGGACAGCAACATGAAGAATGCATCTAGACCACTTTCCCACACCATACACAAAAATAAACTCAAAATAGATGAAGGACCTGAGTGTGAGAAAGGAAACCATTAAAACCCTAGAGCAGAAAGTAGGAAACAACCTCCTTGACCTCAACCACAGCAATTTCCTACTCGACACCATCCCCAAAAACAAGGGGATCAAGAGCAAAAATGAACTATTGGGACCTCATCAAGATAAAAAAGCTTCTGCACTGCAAAGGAAACAAGAAAACTAATAGGCAACAGACGGAATGGGAAAAGATAGTTGCAAATGACATATCAGATAAAGGGCCAGTATCCAAAATCTACAAGGAACTCTCCAAACTACACACCCAAAAAATGAATAATCCAGTAAAGAAATGCAAAGACATGAAAAGACACTTCTCCAAAGAGGACATCTAGATGGCCAACAGACACATGAAACGATGCTCAGCATCACTCATCAGGGAAATACAAATCAAAACCACACTGAGATACCACCTCACGCCAATCAGAGTGGCTAAAATGAACACATCAGGAGACTCCAGATGCTGGTGAGGGTGTGGAGAAAGGGGCACCCTCCTACACTGTTGGTGGGAATGTAAACTGGTGCAGCCGCTATGGAAAACAGTGTGGAGGTTCCTCAAAAAATTAATAGAACTTCCCTATGACCCAGCAATAGCACTGCTGGGGATTTACCCAAGGGATACAGAAGTGCTGATGCATAGGGACACATGTACCCCAGTGTTCATAACAGCACTGTAAACAATAGCTAAATGATGGAAAGAAACTAGATGTCCATCACCTGATGAATGGATCAAGAACATGTGATTTATATGTACAATGGAATACTACATGGCAATAAGAATGAAATATGGCCATTTGTAGCAACATGCAATGTTTCTCGAGGGTGTCCTAAGCGAAATAAGTCAGGCAGAGAAGGACAGATACCATATGTTTTCACTCATAAATGGAACAGGAGAAACTTAACAGAGGACCATGGGGGAGGAGAAGGGAGGCAAACCATCAGAGATTTCAATACTGAGAACAAGCTGAGGGCTGATGGGGGAGGGAGAGGGGGAAGGGAGGTGATGGGCATGGAGGAGGGCACTTGTGGGGAGGAGCACTGGGTGTTATATAGAAACCAACTTGACAATAAACTATAAAAGAAAAATCGTTGCCCATTCTTAGCTCTGTACAGGTAAGTATTTTTGCTACAGGCACCTCCAAGGTAGCATGGTTGCCTACTCTACAGATTCTTCCTTGGTCAGCACCTGCTCCAATTCTCACTTAAGTACAAGAATGGGAATTCATTAAGATCAGAATTGGTTGTTAGAAGCCATTGAAATCAGTGTTTAGGGACAATTTAGAATCAAACGCTTGGGTAATGGGACTATCTCTTGGAATGATACATGCCTTTTCACCTGCTGTAAGTGAAATGAGTGGTATATCCATCAAGACTGGAAGTAGGTGTAGCAAGAGGCATGCCCCTTAATCCATTTTACCTCCTGGCTGGAAAGCCAGCAGTCATCTTGGATCATGAAGTGACTTTAGCAATGGGATCCACCCAGAGTAATGCAGTAGAATAGAGAAACTTGAGGTCTCCTTTACTGTATAATGTTGTACTGGCCTTCATATTAAGATCTGGGTATAGAATTCTTTAAGATGTTCTACAATCTCCATTAGGATTGAAGAAGTCTTTCCCATTTTCCCTGAAGTTAGTGGAAATCAGGGAAAGATTTGTATTACTGGTGTGATAAGGATCTCTTCCTAAAGGCAAAAACAGCCCCACCATTTGGATGGGTACAATTTGATGCTTGGCCATGGGTAAGAGATGCCTTCCCACCCACTCTTGCTGCAAATATGAACCACTGAGGCCTATGAGGAAGAATGCAGGTTTTTGGGGTGCTTTTGAGCAATCTTTTTTTGCAGCCAATACTAGAAATAACCTTGAAGTTCCCAAAAAGGAGGGATTGGTGTGCCTCATGCTATAATGCATGCTACCAAGTATCAACTCTGTGGTCCCTCCCAATGTGGGTACAGAGCTTGGAATCGGCCATCTCCCCTACATCCTTTTGGGCATGTGTCCATATTTATGGAAAACGGTAGGGTTAAATGAAAATTTAAGTACATATACACTTAGCTTACATTAAGATGCTTGGCTAATAAAAGGTCCCAGTTGTAAGTCACAACCACCTGACAGAAGAACTCTTCATAGACCTCCAGCATGGACATGAGCTTTATAACCCGGAACCTCATTGGCTACACATTTGAAAGGGGTGGTTAGTAATCACCAGTCCTGCAAGAAGCTACAGAAATATGCATTTCATGATAGAGGCATCATGGCCTACAAGTACCTGCTCATCTCTAGAGATGGGTCAGTACCTGGACAGTTCCCAGAGCCCTTGGTCCTCATGGGGATTGGCAGAGAGAAGAACAGGGCTTCCAGGCTCATTTCTCACTGTAGGGCCCAGGTTCATTGTGACTGTGATGGAAAATGATCTGAGTCTTTTAGACTTCGATCTATGTATTCTATGAAAATCAGGTGAAAATACATTAAGTTTCCCTCCAAAACTTGTAGCTCAACTATCCAGATTCTCCCAAGAATGTGTCTGGGGGAAGGGAAGGATAAAAGGGAGTCCTTGTACACTGATAACTCATCTTGCTCACTCCTTTGAAGGCTTTGGACTGATATCTACCTGCTCCATTGATGGTAGTTGTTGACCATGTGCTTACAAATGGAAACTCTCACACAGGTAGTTCCTTCCAGTGCTCTTGTTCTGGAGAAGAAGTGGGGCAGAGGAGTAGGACCTATAGCCATGGGTTGTATACCCTTCCTTGAGGACTTCCAGGGATAAATGGCTTCCAAAGTTACCTTTGGGTAACGACACCAACTAAGAGGATGGCATCAGATCAACCTCTTGAATTAGCCAGAGACCTTCCTCCCTTTCTGCAAAAGGAGGCATTCACATTTGGGATAAAGGAACATACAGATTTAGAGAGAAAAAAGGGTCCAATCATTTGAGACCTTCTCATCATCCCCAGCCACACTAAGTGACCAGAACTCATCTACCTCTGATTACTAGAATTTGGAAACTGGAGAAAATAGGACTAAGAAAAGTGGTGTCTTTTGACCCTTATTGCCTGTCAATGCCCCAACAGATAGGAAAACCTCTAAAGACACAGATTAAAGAGTCATCATTGACTGTAACAACTGCTAGTTGTATGCACAAGCTGGCTAGTGCACTTGTTCTAGCCCGGCTACCTCAAGTGTGCAGGTGACCAAATAAAAGGTATCTAGAAGTTGTGCTGTTTTTCATATCTTGGTCAAGGTTTAGAACAGCATATTTTTTAAGACTACCCTTTGAAGATGCAAAAAAAAAAAAAAAAGCTAGGTGGATAGTGTAGTCTCTTATCTAATAGGATCTACCTATTCCAGCATAAGATTCAAACTGTACAGTTTCCCCCCAAAATGCTCTCATGTCCTTGTGTACACTGTCTACACACCTATCCCACAGCCTGTTATAATAATATCCTACAAGGGTCATGTCAGATAAAAAACATGGCTTTGGACATTCCTTGGAGAAGAGGAACTAAAATCCCCCTCCTGCAGGATCAGGCTTTCAGTCAGACCCTCAAGTTTCGTTCACAAAACTCCCAGTCCTCAAAAACTGAGGTGATATGTATGAAGTTGAAGGATCAAGGTAGGGACAGAGATTTCAGGGAGACTTGGGACACAATAGAAACATCAGAAACTGCCTACCAGTGCTGGGGGAGGCCATGACAGCTCTTTTCATTCCCTTCTATATTGAAGGTGGAGATCTGGATGTGGCTTGAACCCTCAGGCACTTAGAGCCAGGCACAAGATTCTCCAATCTCCACCTTTCTGGGGTCAGAGATGAAGGATGAACGTCCAGGTTGAGGGAACAGGTCTCCCTTCTGGCCCCAGATTCTGTGGGGAAGGCAGTGGATTATCAGGCTCACTTTCTAGGTACCTCCATCAATGAATCTTTCAGAAAAGGGTGCTATCGAGTCTCTAGTGCCTAGAACTACCTGGAGACAACTTGGAGTGGGTATCAACCATGGCTAGTTAATATTTTACATCATTAAACCTCAGTGACAGAAGGTCTACAATTGAAGCTGAAAGAGATCTAAGAAAATATGCAGTGAACTCTGGTTTTGCAGGAGAAGCTGTAAATTCAGGCTCAAGTCCACTAAGGTGTATATGAGCTATTTTTTACACCTCCAAGAGCACAGAATAACAATGCCAATCACAAACATCAGCCTCCCAGTGTGGGAACAGAAAGCACAGTTAGAGGGATGGACGTATCATAAAGATTTGGCACCTGACCAGAGTAGCAAATGGAGGACTCTTTTGGGAGGCCAGACATAAGTTGTCAGACTCTTGACATTAAGGTGACATTCAGCCAGAGGAGACTATGCAATACAGCTTGCCTGGTGACCATGACAACAATGTCATGATAGGAAGTTGAGCTGCTCCAATAAAGCACATTTTATGAGAGGTACATTCACAAAAGCTGCACATCAGTAAAATCAGTCCATTCTAGTGACCCTAGATGTGTACTTAGTTCTGTCTTCTGCCTGCTTCATGAAATATGATTATGATTCTAGGGTCTAACTCACCCTACAATTAGTGATCATACTCTTCGTCCAGTCTCCGTACCAACCTCACCCACTGCATGCTTTCAGAACAAGATTGCCCTTAGGAACATGGTCTCCCCTCAAACCCTGAGATGTTCAAGAGCTCCAACTCCGCCACAGAGGTCTGGAATGTGAATCCCGGGAGAAAACCCTAGCCAGCAAGTGGCTATTTTTCAGTCATTGACAGACTTGGTCACTGAACAGGACTGGATACAAGGAGTGATCGGGAGACGTCACACGTTTATCAAAGCACAGCAAGGGCTAGCATTAGCGCTAATTCAACTGGATATGTCCTCAGAGTTCTAGAGGCGGCAAGCTGTAGCAACAAGAGGCCAATGAGAAGCAGCATGACCCAGCCCAACTACAGATTCAATCCAGGGGAATCAAGGAAAAGAAAGTTACTCCTTATGCCTTCAGATTAACAGATCATTTTAACTCAAGTGCAGAAATCTTGGACAAGAAAGCCCATTAAGGGTTTAGAAACTCCTCACAAATATCACATCTGTGATCAGAGATTAAGTCATGGGTAACACATTGTCTTCAGTAACTCTTATCCTATCCCCCACTCAACTGGGGGGCTATATAAGATGCATAGAAGAATGAGCAACTAACAACCCATTTACTTCTGGTCTTTCAAAACTGGGATCGATTAGCCACAAAAAAAAGTTCAAAGACCACATTTCTCCTTCATCCTTGTTGTGTGTACTGCATACATTGCTACAATACTGAGGATCTGTCAGTATAACAATTATGCTCAGAAAACTTGGACCAATTTCCAATTCCACGAAGAGGAACTAAAGCTTTGGAGAAATCCACCTGGGACTAGAAATTAAGTGTTGTAAAATGAGGATAACAGTAACTCAGCCAAAAAGCCCTGAGAATCAGGCTGATGGATTGGTATTAAAGACTACAACGATCAAAGTGGAGTTTCTGTGAATGTTGTCATCTATAGATTTCCATATAAAGTCCTGTCAATGGTATCATCCTGCAGCCATTTCCAGCACTGAAGCAGTATTTGGGAGGATACTCAGATACCACTGGCCAGGCCACTTCATAGACGAAGACCCATGTGGGTGCAACAGCCCAAGTTTTGAGTCCACTGAAAACCTGTGCAGGGAAGCTTTCTTCATCCTGAACCAACACTCTTGAAATCACACTGAGGAGTCACTAAGTCCATGTGACAGGACTAGCTACTGCTGATAGAAGTCCAGATATGCCTAGTTTTAGATCACCCACCTCCCCCTGCCAAGGCCTCTGCACAGACCTTCCTGTCCCCTCCCTTCTCCCCTTGCCCTGAAACACCAACCTGGCATCGCAGTGAGAGAAACTTGCCTCCGATACCTTGCTCTCAAGGCACGATGCTCTTTCCTTCTCAGATGGTAGGATCTCACCACCATCTTCAGGGGTTGTACCCCACATCCCTATAATCTTCATTCACAGCTGTGAATCGCCAAACTCCTGCATGGACCTCCATAATGCACTCTTCCCCGAAGAACACCCAGGATAGGTAGACATTGGAATAAGGATGGGTAAATTTGCCAGGGGAAAGAACAGCCTCTGATGTACCAGTATTCAGCCCCTCCTAGGTGAAATGATTTACTCCAAGACTCCTTTTGTCTATAGAATCAAGAATTTAAGAGGTTTCTACAAAGCTCCCAGTAGTAAACATTCAAGGCAAGACTCCTAACTTAAGGCCACTCCGTTGCACACTCAGGGAAGAAAATACTGGAAAACCCAGAGAATTCATTCAGAAAACAGTACTAATACTGAAAACTGCTGACAGAAAACAAGGCCCAGCTATTAGGTCGGGGACACTGGAGCTAGTCATTCTTTTCCACCTGGAGCTTCTAAATTCTTGTTCCAGGTCAGTTACTGGGCTGATGTCAAGGAAGTTTCTCACACTGCAACATGCCTGCAGCAACAGAGGCCCTGTGGAGGATAAATTCCATAGGTCTGGGGTGACTCAGCATGTCCCTCTTGTGCCAAGGATAAGTAAAGTGAAGGATAATTCCCTCTAAGTGCTACAATGCAGGGAAGATCCCCACATGCCTGGTAAGGCTCTGATCATTTACAAAATGAGAGGCCTTGTTCTCCATCCCTCACAGGAAACAGGTCTCAAGATCAAACAAGTATCTCCTAAATCTGGGCAGACAGGCCTCTTACCAAAAAGACAGCAGGAATATAGCTGGGGGGAAGTTTTTAAAAACCAAATGCCCTGGAAGAACATGGGTACCTCTTTCAGGGAGGGAGATTAACATGGGAGTTATTCCTTAGGTTTAAAGCTGAAATATTCAAGCGACCATCTCAGATGGAGGATTGAAGCCTCAAGGCGTTTATAAACAAAGCCAGTCATGTTGAGTTTTTTAGAAATGTTCTGTACTCCTGCTACCACACATCTCATGTCCTAGAGGTCTCAGTGGGCTGTGTTTAATTCCCAATTTCAGAGCATTTATGGTGAAGTTTCCAGCATTTGTCCGGGTCACAGGACATTTATCCAATAATTCCCCTATTACCACAACCTGGGCCATCACGGACAAACCAGGAGTTGGCCCTGAGCTGTCTTCTCTGGCTCTGCAAGAAGGCTAGGAAGCTCCAAGTCCCACAAGTGGGCCTCCTAGCCCAGATTCTACCATCCCACAGCTGCCAACACCCCTTGCCCGGCCACACCTGTACTTCACACTGGCACCCATAGTTTTGGGGACACTGTGGGACATGTGACAGGCCCACACCTAATAGGCCTTCTTTCAGAACAGAACTCTGATGGCCAGCTATCCAAACACTGGGTCTCTTTCCATGTGGGCCTTCCAACAAGAGCAAGGATTTCAGGGATATGAATCAGGCATTCATGATTTATAACTTATGCCATAAGAAAAACATCTGCTCAATGGACCTTACCTGGAGGCTGCAGAAAATAGTGGTCACTGATGGAAGCCAGGAAAAACAGATTTTTGCACAACTGCTTTAAGGCCCAAAAAGATAGGAAATTGATGGAGACCAATTCTCCAAGAGTAGTTAGAAGTTACCTGAGGTTGGCTATTATCAACAGGGGCCATCTCTCATGCCACCTCCAAGGATACATGCATAGTACCATCAAGACTGGTTCCTCTCAATATCTGCCCATACCAGCTAAATGCCCACACAGCATCTCACACAAGGACACAAAGGCCAGAGTCAGAAACTTAAATACTGAGAAGCATACATGGACATATGAGGACAGGACTTTGAGCTACAAGTTTCAGGATACAAGAGGTAGAAATGGATTTCCCAAAGTGAGAAAAGGGGTAGAGACAATTATTAGAACACAGATGAGCCAAGTTTAAGGTAATCTTCCTGAGAGGTAGAGCACCTGTTCTCTTGGAGTTCCCACAGCTTCTGACCAAGGCTGTCTGATAGCTCCCATTCTAGAATCCAAGGAAATGCCAATTCATCAGCAGCCAACATTCTGCCATCTAAGCAGTGCAAGAACTGCAGGACACCCTCCAGTGTTCCTAGGAAGAACCTATTCAGTGGTCCCCAATTGGGGTGATCCTATTGCAATGCAGGGATAGGGTTCATGGTCACAATTTATGGAAGAGTGCTAATGGCTTTACAAAGAGGGTGAGGTGCTTTTAAAAATCCTAGTGGGCAGTGATGTCCCCCAACAAAGAATCATCTAGCCTAAAATGTCAATAGTCCTGAGTTGCAAAACCCAGAATAAGCTGGTGCTTTTACAAGAAAACCTGAACAGTTTGCTGCTTTCAGTGTCTGTTCAAGAGCACAGGTAAGACCTTCAGGATTTTGAAGTATTCATGACCTAAAGCACACAGGCCCAACCCAAATTGCTGGAGTTTATTGACCAAAGACAGTAGATAAAGCATATTCAGTCTAGCTCTTTGAGCTTTTTCTAGAGTCTACTGCAATGTACTGTTGCCTTCAAGAGTGTGTACATAGATGTTGAAGGTAGGTTGGCTTTTTGGTTTCCGTCTGGAAACATTGGCAATACAGAGGTTATTTGACAACATCTAGAAAGATAGGCCTAGGAAACCAACCTAATCACTCTGCTGGAGGCCAAGTCTGCTGTGTGGGTGCAGGACTCAGACCCCAGAACAGCAAGCTCTGTAGCCCTGCCCAGGTTCCTTTTCCATGCTCAGATGTGTTCACTCTACATCCCTTCTCCAATTAGCAGCAAAGCAGCATGGACAAAAGCCTCACAGATGTGAATGTAGACTAAGCTTAAGTAAGATTGGGGTGCCCATGAATATGCCTTGGTCTCCATAAAAATTGGCTAATGAATTATTTTCCTTTATACAGAGTAACTTCAAGAACATGGGGTTCCGACACCTCAACATGGGAAGTATCTCCAGAGCCTCCACTTTGCCGTGGTCCTACATATTCCATAGGCAGGCTACATTCTACAGCAGAAAGTGCTGCTGATGGAGCTTTGCAGGTTGACATGGATTATGATTACAAGACCACTGTTCGAGGAAAATGAACAAGCTCCAGGTGGAAGTGTCCAATACAAAGAGCGTTTACACCTCGCTGAGCAGACTGGGCCACCTCCAGGAAGTGTATTTAATCTTGCTCCTGCCCACGCACCAGCTGCCACTGATGAAGACCATGGAGCTGTGCTGCAGTGGAGTCTAAAGACCACCTAAATCTTCAAGAGATGGTCCTCAGTAACAACTTTAAGTCTTGTCAAATCTTCGACTTTATGATGGAGAGAACCTCAGAGCCTTGGAGCACTTAGAAATCAAGGTAAGCCTGCCCATGGTGTTTAACATTTCTGATGCCCTCTCGCCTAGATGCCCTCTTGCCACCTTCCCATCTTTCCCTTCAGTCCCATTGCAATATCATTTCTTGAGTTATGGCTACATTTAGCATTGACTGAGCTGAAGGCATGGGGGAACCGAGCTCTATTGAGAGGAATCTGTTGTGCTGGAGGAAAGCAGTCAAGGTGGTGGCATTCATATATATATGCCCTAGATCTAGTGGCAAGGGGAAGAGGGCCTGGTGCTATATATGGTCATGAAAATACTCCAGGTTCCAAGTGAGTTCTAGAGAGCTGGGGTGAAGACAGGGCTTGTCGCTGTCTTGTGTCTTCCATAAAATCTGCATTCCACGAGGAAAATTAAAGTATCAAATGAAAGGTCTTGGTCTGCTATCCCCCACCTCAGGATGAGACCAGGCACCTGCCTGGCTATATAGGTGGTTCCTGGAAACAGGCTTGATGACAGACATTCAAGAAACAGACTTGCAAGGAAGTTGGACTGTTCAGCCTGGGGCCACAGAACAGCAGATGTAATGGAGAAGAGAGTTCAACCAATACAGCGGAACCCAAGAATGAACCACAGCCTAAGGCCATGCTAATGGCAAACGTGAACAAACCACCTGGTTGACCTTCAGGATCCCCATCATGGGAAACAAGGAGCATTTATGTACCACAGTCACCTAGAATAGGGCCTAGCATATGAAGATGCTCAAATGTTTGAAGGCACTGGAAGGGACTGGAAGGCACTGGAAAGGGAACCACACCATATCAAAAGGTTTCCTCACCCTGATCAGATCCTAATTCAGAGAACGTCTATGAGCATTACCATAGAGAAGATGCACCCTGATCAAATAGGCCAGGCTTCAGCAGGTTCATGACCACCCCTCCAAGCTGGCATCTACACACAGGCAACCCCATCACTTTGTCTACCTCTCCCATTAACTGTATAGCAACCTACTCCTTGTTAGAGTACAGGATGGATGTATACGTCCTATAAACAAAATCATCGAGGCTAGAGAACATTATGACACAAAGCACATTATACAATAATGAGGAACAAGTCTGAGGCCATCTCTCTAGAAGATGGATGCCTGATTGGATACGAGCTTATGTGTTTTTTCTGATACATTGAGGCCCAAGTGAAAGTCAACTGAGCCTGCCCTAGAAAAAATCTAGTTACTGGCTCAATCCAGATAGCACTATGTATGGAGAGCAAGAATCACCAGTATCCAGCTATCCCAGTATCACCAGTCCCTTAACCAGCAAGTCAACTTGCCAGATGCCAGTATTTAATGGCCAAATATGAAACAATGATAGATGTATAGACATTTCCTGCATAGAAACATCCCTTCCCCAGCAAATATCTTCTTTTCCTCACTTGAATTCCTCCAAATTTCTCTAAAATTATCTAGTTACTTGTGGTTGTGACCTAGAACCCATGCCAATGATCTAGAAGTTGGACTTTGTTATCAGGTAATAGGAAGATGTCCAGTAAGACAAACTGAGGACAAATATCTGCCTTAACTTCATGGTACCATCCACATCTCCAGATCCACGGAAGCCCATAGAACTGACATGGGCTATAGCAGCACATGGAATAATCCAGAGAATTTGTGAAACCCAGAACCCTTTGCTATATCTCACACTGTATATTCAACATTAACAGGATATACTGCTATATCAGCTCTGAATATGATTATCTATTGGGATTTCTGACTTATGCTTTGGGAAAAGAGCATCCTAAAGATTTAAGATTAGTAGATAGAAGGGTCATGCTGAACAAAGGACACATTTTCTAGTTTTTAGTACTGGACTTCTTGAGAAATAAGATATCAAGAACATGTGATGAGCAGTTTTGTCAACTTGGTAGGCTATAGTCCTGTTATTCCACCCAACACTAATATAGGTGTTTCAGTGAAGATATTTTGTAGGTGCAGTTGAAGTCCATGATCAGTTGTATTTAAGGGAGACTATCTTAAATGAAGGTAGGCATGATTTAATCAGTTGAAAGTCCTTAAGAGCCAAGCAGAGGTTTCCCTGATGAAAAAATGCCACTTGCAGACTGAAGCCTCAGTGCCTGCCTGAGAATTTCAGACTACATTTCCCAATGGCTTACCCTATGGATTTCAGGCTTTGGCACATGAGCCCCCCCCAGTCACATGTATCCACTTCCTGCAATAAATCTGATCTCTTTTTAGTGAAACCCCGAATTCCACCTCAACTCCAGAGGATATTCAGAAGTCTTCTAAAGCTTGTTTTGGCTTCAGGAGGACATGGTCCAGGTGTAGCCTTTTAGGTCACCTATGGATATGGAGGCCACTGCAGACAACAGGGCACACTAGTTCTTAATATCTAACTCAGATGAACTAAACATGAACCAGAAGATGCTGGACATGACCACATGGTCAGGTTCAGACCCCCGAGTAGTAAGGAGCCCATAAGAGGGTGTGTACAACACAGATGTTTAGCTTCAAGTCTGATGGCAGAAGTCAGTGATAGAAAGTATTCCTCAAAGTGGGGGCAGGACAAATCGAGCTCTGGGCTGTTGGAATTAAACTGTGGAAATCTATCCAAGGTGGGAGAGAGTTGGCTTCTGCAGGAACAACAGTCCTGTCCCTTTCCTGAAGATCAAGAATTTCCTAAGAAAGCTATTCAAGCACCTAGCACTCCAACCACAAAGTCAACAGAGAACTACAAGATGCTATCAGGTGTTCATGAAGGACCTAACCCAATAGTTCTCAATCAGGGGACATTTTGCTTCCCAGGAAGACAGGGCTATATCTGGAGACTAGTCCATATAGCATCCTTTGATGCTGTGTAGGACAAAACCTTCAAGATCTAAGATCCTTTGCACTAAAGAAAAAATAAACAAGTCCTGCCCCTTTGTTGGTCAAGCTTATTCTTGACTGGAGATCAACTTTCTTCCACCTATTTCCCGTCAAACTTTTCCCAAAGACACCTCCCCTCTGCCAGGCACTGTTGCCTCAGGGCTTTTTACAAAGATGTTGAAAGTAAGAGTTCTGTGTTGCCATTTCTCTGGAGACACCTACAAAATGGTGGTCATATTGTGACATCTTAAAAGTTATGACTGGAGACAAATATGACCACTTTTTATACTGGAGGCCAGACTGGACATGTTGGGTGCCAAGCCTCAGATGCCAGGACTTCAGTCTCTGTGGTCCTGCTCAGGTACCCTTTCTTGGCTAAGCTTTAGTGTTCACTTTCTGTATTCCTTTTACAAGTAAGCAGGCCAGCAGGGACAAGAGCCTCAGGCTGTAAAACTAGGCTTCAGTGATCATGAAACAGATTTTAGCCTTAATGGCAGTTGACAATTAGGACAATTCTATTTCTTTGTACAGAATAACTACAAACACTGGGTCCTGACTTCAACAGTGGGGGAACCTCTGCAGCCTATAAAAGTGAACCTTAGAAATGCTGTGTTCAACAACTGGAGGTGCCTCTACTGGAATGTCACTTGTCAACATGGACAGAGGTCACCAGGCCCTTGAGACAGAGAAGCCTACTTCTACAGAATCAGACTAAGATGCCCCCTATCTACTAATAAGGTTTATAAGTACTTCTTACTGTTTTGAAGTTTAAAGACCAGAGTCTCACGGATGCCAACAGCCATGGTCAAAAGCACAAAGAGTAGAAGCACAAGTTCAACCTAACTGGATGACCTTTCTAGAAAAATCAAGAGGTCAAGAGAAAAGGGAGCCATGGCCCCTAAACACTCCCTGACTCTTTGCTCATAGGACTTCATTTTTTAATTCAACCTATAAAAGAAATAGATCCAGTACAATAGATCAGAACAGAGGTCCTCAGGAGATGAATGGTATAGACAAAAGCTATAAAGCAAGTCTGGGAAGACTAAGAAACATGCTCAGCCTTTAGAGAACACTGTCTGACCAAGTAGTTGAAAACAACATGGGAATGACAGAATCCATCTACCAAATCACAAAGGACCCTATCCATTTCACTAAAGTGCTGTACTTTCCAAGGGTGACTAAGGACACCTCTAAGACAGGAAGGACAATAAAAAAAATGCAACAACAGTATCTTGATGAAATGCTACCTGGTTGTCCCAGAAAAAAAAAAGATGCCTGTTCAAGCATGATGGTGATACATCAGGTATGTGTACTTGAGACAAGTCCTTTAAGAGTCAAGTTCAGAGTGCTTATAGAACATCAGGGCAAAGTATGTGTTGCTCCAGGATGATCCAGATTTATGGGCTAATTCGTGGATAATTTCCTAGTAAAGGGTATGTCCCCTTGTTTTCCATGAAGGGCCACCCTGCTCCGTTTTATAGCTCTGGATACCTGTACTTATCATATAGATGCTAGCATGTCTTTTTTTTTGCAGGAAGAATTTGTTCAACCTTCCCCACTGAGGCCATCTTGGGCAGGCTGGGGCCCAATATGTGGTGAACCTGCTGGTTATCAGACCTAAAGCCGGATAGGCCCAAAATGCTCTAGCTTTTGGACAATACATCCTTGATACCAGACTTTGGTATCCAGCTACCTGGTGATGGAGTGTCATCTGCAGGTGCACTGTTATCAGCACATCAATTGCCTTGTAGCTCAGACAGGCTGGGTTTCAGATCCATTAAGGAGTAGGAACCAAATGTGAAAATCTTGGTCTCTGAAGGACTTCGAGAGTGGGGAAATGTTAAGGCACCACTTTTTTTAATGGAGTAACTTGTACACTTTTTGAAGAACAGGACATAAAAGCGTGAAACAAGTCTGACACATACTAGATTCCCTGCAAGCACTACACAAGCCGTTAAGGATCACCTGGGCCTCAGTAACAGAGGGGAGAAGTGGCTATAGCAAGGGAAGACCTAATGCTTCATTACCAGTCCCCTCCAGTGAGGTTACAGAGCCATGGATTTCCTAATCTAGACCCCTTATCTAGATTCTTATTTCTTGGGATAAATAGCTATATGCATGCCATACAACAAATTGGTGAAGGCCTTCTCCCTGAGAAGGGCACAGGACACGAGTCCCTTAAGCTGCAACCAGAGACAGCTAGAAGGTGCAGCCTCTAATTTTTAGATTCCTACAAATAAAAGGATTTGCAGAATAGAACAAAAATTGTTTCTCTCCTTAAACCATTCCTTGAACATCTCCCGCCAAAAGAAAAAGCCCTCTCACTAGGCTGTGCTTACTACTCCAACCTTATTGGAACAATTTTAATCACTAAGTTACCATTCATCTTGGTCACGGGGCATTTATGCAAGGATACACCTACTTATACACAGCCTTCCCCATCGTCTGTAAACCAGAGGTCAGACAGGTCTCCCCAGCGTCCCCACTTTCTGGCTCCATGAAGAGCCTGAAGCTTCAAAACCATGAACAGACTTTTCAGCCTAGTTCCCATCACCCCAGACTTGTCAGCACTCAGCCTGTGACTCCTCACGCAGCTACACCCACCTCACACTGTCCGTGTGCTTGCTCTAGGAAGTTCCAGGACATGTTCAACTCACAAGTAACAGCAGGTCTGAGTACAGGAATCCAGTGACCAGCAGTCCCAAACACCAGCCCAGCCTCCCTAGGACCCATACTTCAGGGTTAAGTCATGAAACAGGCAGAGCTCGGAGTCTTTCCAAAGAATCCAACTACAAACCTTCCATTAAAATTATCCTCCCTTCTCTCCTTTTCTGTAGTCTTTATTGGTATTCATCCAAATGTCAAGCAACATTAAAGCTCAGGTAAATGGAGGCAACCAGTAGCTTATGAAGTCAGCATCACCCTGTAGGACCCCTGAACCATTTGGACATCATCCACCTTTCCATGTTTTCACATAACAGGATTTATGGATTCTTATGGAGAATTGCTACACAAGAAACAAGAGGAAAATTCAGAAAAGTATCCCATTAATGCTATCCAGGGATCAAGTCACCTCCAAGTACCTTTTCATGGCAAACTGCTCACTTTTCAAGTAACCACTAGCATATCAGTTCTCTATAAAGGGTGGAGGCTAGGGTCCTGATCAGAACAACGTACTTCCTGTATCCTAGATTTCCCACATAGACTGCCTCCAGGTGATGTTTGTGAGCTTGACCCCTATTCTATCTACTGCAGACAGTCCCAGAGACAAATGTAAATAAAATTAGTCAGCTGTTTCATTGGTCACTTTATCTGTGGTCAACAAGACTAAAGCAAGGAGTAGAGACCTGGAGTCCAGCTGTGCTTATCTTGGGAAACTAGGATTATAACTTGATTCACAGTGAAGGGACCTAGGTTCACTGGATTGAGGACCCTTTTCCGCCCACAATCTCCCTCTGCCACCCCACTGGCAAGACGTTTGTCAGTCTAGGTGTGAAAGTGTGCAAACCGACAGCTATAGCTGACCCTACTTGTGGGTTGCTTCTAAGGCATTGCCCTTTTTTGTTAGATGATCTCCCATACCTGGGCAATGGCTAGGCCAATTAAGCAGGTCACTTTCCTCCCTTTCCCATCTAGCATCTTGGGCTGAATTCTTGATTTCGTAAGGAAACCTAGATTTCTAGATAAAGAAGTTCCATTTTTAAAAAGTCCTGGCTGAAGAGACTTATGACAGCTACTCAAGGGCTCATGTCTTGTAGAAAACTGGAATGGTTCTGGAATGTTCCCCAAAGCACAACTCTGTTCTACTTCAGTGAATGAACCAGGAAGACGTCTCAGCATGGAAAATTCACACTGATCAAGGCAGGTTCAAGTCGACTAACCAAGACAAGGGTCTTCTTTCACAGGCCTACTCTTCAAGTTGGCTATTAAGTATGGAAAAGAAATCACCTCACATTTGACTTGAACTCTTTGAAATTGTTTGTTAAACATTTGGAGTTCCATGGCAGGACTGTATATTTACCATAGTTTGCCTAACAGCTATGATAGGTTATCTTGACTATTAAAAACTTTATTTTGTATGTAGCTACTGGTCTAGAGAATACATTCTTTCATCCTCAGTGAGGGCAAGTATCAAATTTTTCCATGGGAAGGTCAGCAGTACATATTCACAGCCTTATCTTAAGGTTACAATAACTTTCCATCATACAATCTGTAGGAATCTTGATTATATGGAAATTCCACAGAAGACCTTGCTGGTCTACTTTACCATTGTCATTCTGGACTTAGAAATCAGGAAGTAGTAAGTACCCTGGAAAACACTTATGTGCCAGAGTGTGAGATATGAACTTACATAGATTCAGGGGCCTAGTAGGTGAGTGATGCTTTTAGATGTCTAGGACACGCAGGCATAGCACTCCTGACTGGAAATTCAAGGACAATGTTGCATCTCTGCCCATGAAGTATGTAACTTCAAAACTAGTAGGCCTGGAACACTTTCCGTTGGGCTCCAAAGAGGAGCTGAGTAGGACTGGGAGCAAAAGATGGCTCTGCAACCAATCTAGGTTGTAGCACCTATGGTCTTGCCACTCAAAATAGAACTGATCTCTTAGCATTAGGCATATCCCTGGTAGAAAGGTAGGAGGTCTCTGTAGGACTCAACAAGGTGTACAGCAGACCCTTAAGATTTCAAAGTTGGGCTATGCATCTGCCAGTAGACAACTTTATACCCTGGAAATTGGTTCATAACAGGTTACTAGGCTTTAGTAGAGCCTGAACCTCACCCATGAAACAAGTAACTTTTTAGCTCTTCCCATTAGATGCTGGATGCTGTAAGTCTTATAGGCATAAGGGAAAGTGGCCACAGTTCTATGTGGGGAAATAATATACTTATGGTGAGTCAAATGACTCTGAAGTCACATTTAAGTCACAAGACTGAATGGCTCAGACTCCTCTTCATGTACCTCTTGCTTCTACAGGGTCTCACAGTTCATACTTATGGACTCATTAGAGGTTAGATTTCTAGGATAAGGATGGAAAAAAGCTCTGCTTCATAGGCGGAGTGGTTCAATATGTAACAAGGAATTATAAAAGGACTATTGCAATACTAGGACTCCTTAGAAGATACCCTAGAACTGTTCTGAGAAAAATTCTCCCAACAGGCAGTCAGTATACTTGGTTATCTTTCATATAAGGGCCTAATACAGGTCTTCAGAATCCCATGCATTAAGCAAATGGGTTAGCTGGCTGGAAGAGACAAGATTAGAATAGAGATGAGGTCTGGGAAGAGACCTGCAGGAGGTGCCTATAGAAATAGGCACAAAGCTGGAGATTTTTTACATCATGAGACCACGCCTACCAGAGCATTTGCCATGGAAGATGTACTTCATCAAGTGGACAGGAGGTCCTTCTCTGGTAGAAGGTAGCCAGTTTGTGTTCAACCACCCTATACTTACAAAGAGCCTACACACTCCCTGGGTTCAACAACTTGGGCACCCTCTCATCAAGGCCAGTCTAGCCCTTGCCAATGCTTTAAAGCTGACCTGTCATCCACCAGCAAAAGCAGATGTAAAGCCCATGTGGTGCTATCCAACCTCTTGTTGGCAGTGATTATATTTGACCCTTCTGCCCCAGAGAAGGAAGCATCCATCCTATTATGATTGTTAACTATTCTGAATAGTAAATGTCCTTCGATTTCCCAGCAATTCCCACACAGTGTCAGTGCTAACACCTCCAAGAGCTTTCAGAGTATTTAACTAACTGCATAAAAGTCCATTAATTCACCTGGAACAAGGGACTCATTTTACAGTTAAATTAGTGAAACAATGAACACAGGATCATAGAAACATTTTGTTGTTATCTAGAAAACACCAGAATGACCTTAAATGGTCAGCTAAAGTACCAGATTGAGGGTGAACTGCTGAGATGGGATAGTGTACCACCCAGATCACCCTTCAAGGCAGGACATGCTACTTGGTCTTTGGATCAAAAACTTGGAAGCCTGGATAGCTTCCAGCCAGTTGTCAGTCCCTCCAAAGGCAGCTCAGATCTGGGTCTGGAGAAGTCAGTTGTAGAAATCCCAGCCCCATTACTCTGGGTGTGCCAACTCTAGATATCCACGATGGAGCTCCCCTACCTGGTTCACCAGGGTTCAGCCAATCTTCCATCCTTGACTTCCAACTCACTCTTCCTTTCCCTTCTAACAAAGATTTTAGAACTCCAACACCTTTGTGTTAAGTTAGCATCTCAATATCCCTCCCAGAAAACTCAACCACACAAATACCAAAGGATAACAGACAACCTGGTCCAAGAGATGAAAGGAATCAGACCTGTGATGTCCATTGTTCAGTCCTCCTGAGGTCACTAGCAGTTTCAAGCCCATTCAAGAAAAGAACTGGAACTTGAATGTACTTAGTCATAGGTTGGGGTTCTCTGCCAGGAAACTAGTGGCCATTGCTTCATTCCCAAAACTAGAGTAGAGGTCTGGGAACCAAGGAGTACAATTAAGTTTCTCCCTTCTAACACCCTGTTGGAAACCTAGGTTTTCCATCTCCACAAGATTGAGGACCTCTTGACCTGAACTCCATCTAGAAACTTTCAACAGGGGATGCAGACTGTGCTACCAGGGTTCTTTATTCCATTAGGGAAGGAGGGAAAGATGGCAGAGAAGTAGGGAGTTCCATACTTTTCACCCCCCCACATCTCTCAAAAGAAGGGCTGAAGCCATTGGACACTGAGCTGCGAGAGTCTGGGAGGAACAGAGTCCACTAAGAAGACAGCGTCATAGGGCTACCTCAAGAAACAAGCCAAGGTACACATGGTGGAAGAGTCCCAAATATCACTACATGTAGGGATATAAGATAACCAAAGGCACAACAAGAGAGACCAAAGGACACCATTAAAAGAACACTTCCTGAATCAACAGGCAGTGGACAGCCAATAAGTCTCCTTTACAGAACTTGCAGGTGCAGAGCGCACAAGTTTTTAAAACTTACAAGAAATGAAACAGAACTCTAAAGAAATTACAGGAGGAAGTCACAGCTACAGAATTGGTCAAAACAGATCTAAGCAACATAACTGACCAAGAATTTAGAACAATTGTCATAGAATTATTCTAGTAGACCAACAAGACCTCTGGCACACAAGAAATGTAGAACCCAGGTGATTCATTAGGGAATTTCTTGGTGCTTCCATGCCCAGTGTTAGGAGGATGTAGGCAGTTGTAGCAAACATGGCAGGATAAGGTCACCAGGGGTTCAGACCTCTTAACGAGGGTGGTGTTCACCCACCAAAAAAGCAAGACAATGGAAATGTTGGCCACAGTGGAAATGCTGGACAACAATTAAAGACTCTAGGATTAAGGGTAGGAGAAACAATGTTTTATGTTGTTGGTGCTTAAAGGAGGTTGAGGGATTGCAGCTACCCATTACTTGTACTTTTGAAGACGTACCATACATCCCCCTCTTCACAAAAGGTGCTGTCCAGCTTGAGGATCATGGTTCCTTGCCAGCCTCCAGCTGTTAGCTCTTGTTCTTAGCTGTTGAGAGCCATCCTGACTCACCGGTTGAGTGAAAATTCCTGGTGAGGGTACAGCAGGTTTGCAAGGTCTCTTGCCACCAGGCAGTGACCAATATCTACCCTCTTGTAGATATCATTTCTGCTTGAGCACCAGACCTCAGAGTGCCTTGTCAATTAAAATCAAGAGCAAGCGGTCCTCTCCTTCTGGCCTTGGGGCAGTGACTACACCTGGTCAGGGACAACCCTATAATAATTCAAGAAGACTAGAGTATAAGGTTGTCACTAGGTCTGCCCCTATATTCCATTCTGTCCTGAAAAATCTTATAGTTAACTAGTAAATGTGATACCTCCTGGGCTAGGGCAAATGCTGCAAAAGTCAGCCCTGCAACTTATGCAAAGTATACATCATCTGTCCTTGTGGCTGTGAGGGTAGACCTTGGGTCTCCTGGGGATGCTGTTTTTCTGGGTACTCTCTCAGAGCTATAAACAGCCTAATGACCCTTACACATAGACAGCTATACCAGAACAGAAGTTTTGTATATCTTGGTCTTATGCATACTATAGAAAAAATGTATGCTTAAAAAAATACCTGCCCTTCCCATATAATAAGCATGACTGCCTGTAGCTAAGTCATGTACGACAATCATTACTACTAAGATTAGAATTGTAACTCCTGCAGAATCCATGTTCTGGAAAATTGTGCTGAAAAAGTTACCTATGAGAAATCATTTACTAAAAACATGTTGCTCTTTATGCTCCTTCTACCTTTCACCATAAAGCTAAAGAATCAGAGCAGAGATGCCTGCCTGGTGATAAGAACCTTGTGGCTCTCATCCCTTTCGCCAACACCGCCCATCCTTCAGGGACCCCTTGGACCAGCTGGAGCTGGACTCTGGCACTTAGGGTGGCTCTAAGCCAACAACTGGGCATACTTAGCTATTCTTGTCCTATGTGGGACTTTTCAAACTGGTCTCTTCCCCAGGCCTGTTAGGGTGGCAGAAACCATCAGGAGAGATAAGACCATAATGTAAACCTGAAGAATCCAGCCTCTTCCCAGGTGGTTGTTTTGTGTGTGTGTGTGTGTTTTTTTTTAACAGGTAAGTCTTTTGCATTCCTAGTCTTCTCAGTACAGTGTTGCTACTGAGAAGCAGTTGCGGGGGGGGGAGGGTGGAATTCAACATGTGCCAGGAGTGGGATGCCCTCTTTCCACAGCCCACCAGTGTTTTAGGAGTCACCTCCAGCACACCCACAGCTTCCCTACAAGTGCCCACATCTGTCGGCTGAGGGCAGTCTCTGGTGCCATGTGAGCTTGCTCAGTCAAAAACAGCTCAGTCTCAGGGTGGGGAGTTTGAGCCCCATGTTGGGGACAGAGCCTACTACGAAAAAACAAATGTAAACTAGGAACTTCAAGGGAGGTAATGCCCCCGAGGGTACTTACCCCCAAGCGCTGAGGGCAGGACAGTCCTTGATAACCACCTCACCGAGCAGGAGGGTTCTTAGGTGTGCTCTGCATAGACTGCACACCAGAGGTCCACCGTGTGGGACCAAATCCCTAGCAGTAACCCCACTTATAGCCACATGACCTTTAACTCCCTCCTTTCCTAGTTCTGCTTTCATCACTGCTTCACTCAAGCTTCCGGAAATCATCTACCAAGTGAAGTCCTGCTCACAGAGCCTTCCCTTCATCTGCTCTCTGGAAAGGCAAACCAATCAGTCGAAATCGGAGATTCAAGTAGATGGGAGTCCAAAATCCAGTGATCCACTGTTCCACACTGAATGTGCCCCTCTCCCCCAAATTTCATATGAACCTCTAGCTACTATTAGGGGGGAAGCTCTAGATGAGGGCCTTTTGAAGAGACCAGAGCTCTCTTGCTCTCCACCCATTTGAAAATACCAGAGAGGAAAGCTGTCTGCATGCCAATAATGGAGATCCCACCAGGAATCCAATCTGCCAGTACCTTGGACTTTCCAGCCTGCCCATCCCTTTAGACCCAGCAGATTTCTGACTTAGCAACTTTCCTTTCTCTCCACCCCACCCCTAAAAGGCTATCATGTCTCAGCTCTGCTCCCCAGTGGTGTTCCCATATGCATATCTGCTTTGCTGGATGAAGTATGGCTCTAGCAGTGAGAGAGGACCATAGGAACAAGGATGGAGGTAACAGATGGAGAACGTGGCCTTGTGTTTCCTGGTACCGAGCACGTGTGTATGGATGCCTGTTTCCAAGTCCTTTCTGTTCCTCCCCGAGTCTGAGCCAGTAGGGACCCCTGGTCAGAGTGAATCCCTGTGAATCAAGTATCTGATTAGTGCATGTAAGAACAAGACACAAAAATCCATGTTCAAAAGAAACTTGTCTCCAGATGAGAAGCAGGTGAGCAGAGTTTGAAGAATATTAGCATTTTCCCCTCTTCAAGCAGAAGGTCACTAACTACAGGGGAATAGATTAGACATTCTGTAAAGATGCTGTTTGAATGCTTTTTCTACCTGCCCCTTTCTGTCCCTTTACATGGTTAAGGCCACTTATTCTGTCCTTAGCTCTGCTAATGGAGTTAGGGTGCCCTCAGTCTATTAAAGCATAGGCATAAGCTTAAGGTTGTTTTGCTAAGTTCTTACAATAAGCTCATAGTCCTGAACACCTTGTCCCTCAGATTTCTTGTAAGGCCTGGCCTAGAGACTCAAGCAGCTGCAAGACTGGAAGTTGACTGGAGGATTGGACCATAAACTTAAGAAATTTAGCTCGGAATAGGAGAAATTCTAAAGACTTCTAGATCAGCCTGAGAACCTAGCAACTCAAATGTTGTGTGGGCCACTGGGTAGGTTACCAGTATTTTTTATGTAAGAGGTTTCAAGAAAAGATTTAGACTTTCATAGGCTCACTATACGTAACTGATCATTATGTATTCATTGGTCTGGGAGTCAGCTTTATATTGACTATACCCCCAAATACTCACAAGTCAGGTTTAGAATCTAAGATGTGGTAACTGCTACCTCAGATGACTGCGATCTGTCATTCTAGGACATTTTGCTTAGCATCCTATCCTTTACTGTGGAACTTGCCTTTGCAAATTTGGTGCTTAGGTTTTTACTTTCGTATTAATGCTTTAAATAAGCATTTCTCAAATCTTTAAGGTCACACGAGGAAGATCACAAGAAGAGGTTCACACAAATTTCATGAGAAAAAGAGTTTACCCACTTAGACCACATAACTCAGCTAGGCAGGCAGAGGGAGGCTCTGGAGAGTCACCCGGCTCCCTGGAAAGGTCCTGGGTCCCCCTGCTCATCAGGAGGGCTCCCCACACATGCACGGCCTCACCTAGGTTTTAAACTCACAGCAAGCTCCGTATGAAGAGCTAGGATGAGATGGTTTTGGAGGATGAAGATTTCTCTGAAGGGAATTAGAACAAAAGCAAAGGCCGTGAGGCAGAGGAAAGGCTCCCCACTGATGTCTTCCGAATCCATTCTTGGTCCCCACGTGCCCAGGACTCTCCTGGTTTCAACTGCTGCTGGCTGATGGGAGTCCTTTAGCACCACCTGGTGGCCTTAGGGCATCACAACGATGTGAGTATAGAAGCCCGTGAAGCTTGATACTCTGCCTCTAACGCCACCTGGAAGATCACGTGCACCCTGTGGCCGTCCTACTTCTAGGAAGGGGAGTCAGACGTCACCCCATTAGAGGGGAAAGTCAGGCAGTAAACTGGACCTTTGAAAGGACAAGATGGCGTGGCTGCAAATAAGCAAGAGGCAGGATGGAGACAAGGCTTCTCAGATGTCAGGGCACACAGCAGCCAGCTCAGCTCCCTGGCCTCCAGGCAGACCGAGGCAAAACCTCCAAGACACAGGGACCCCCTCCCCCTAGGACAACCCTCACTCTCTGGTCAAAGGGTTGACCAAAAAGACAGCATGTGACCTCCCCACGTGGCTCTGGGTTCACCGTGTACACTGGTCTACTTTCTGATGCAACACAGCTCTTACCAAATGCTGATCAGAAAAGTTACTCTGGTGTGGAAGTAGTAACGGACAGGTCAGGTATATGGAAGGATAGGTACCAAATGACATTGAAGGATTTCCATCAAAAGTCACTTCCTAGGGTGGCTCCCTCCCCTCAAGCCCATGGTAATAAGTTCCCGTCACGCCCCCTTACCCTTCTATCAGATACCAGAGCTCATACCTAGGCCCTGGGAAGCCAGGGGCATGCTCACCGGCAAGCTTGCTCTCAGCTCCCTCCTCCCCCCACCCCCGAGGACGGACCGAGGAGTCAGTCGTGGTGACCACCCCATGGAGGAAGTTACACTATTGAAATACATTGATGTCCGGTTCCCTGAACAACCGATGCACAAGCCAGTCCTCAGTTCGCTTCAGGTCTTATGCAAGAATTCACCTACTTAGAAACAGGCTCCTGTAGAATTGCTTTGCTTTGTACGACTCACAGGAGAGCTCTGCTTCTGCTTCTGGAAAAAGCAGGTCATTCTCAAGCCCCCAGGGATCTTACAAGTGGGGAGAATCATGGAGCAACTCAGCCTCTGCCTCTTTTGGATCAGTGACCACGGCCTGCCTGGCACCCCCCTGGGCTTCACAGAAGGTCAGGGGGACTGCCAACTTTGAACAGGAGGATGCAGAGTTGAATGTGGAATAGACACCTGAAAGGGTGTATTCCTGCTAGAAGGAAACCTCCCCACTGTCCTTCCAGAACACTCCTTAAGCTCTGGCAACCTCAGTCTCCCAGCTGGTTTCACAGGAGCCTATGTTTCTGCATCGCCTTCCTTTGATCCGATGACCACCCAAAACCGCCTCTCTGGAATCTCGCTTTCACACTAGACAACCCAGAAGGTCAGGATGGGCCTGGACTAGGAACCGTTTCCGCTGAGCCTGGTCTTGGAACACCCCAGGTGGCTCGAGGGGCACACACGGGCAGCTCTTCCAGCTGCACCTCTTCTGCTGGCCCTGAATCTGCCTCATGGCTAGACCGGCCCTGGCTTGCCTGGCACAGAGCCTGCTTACTACATCATCTTCTGGCTAGAGAGCACCAGAACAGAGACCCCCCACTGCCACCAAGAAGCCCCTAGCCACATCTACACCAGAGCAGCTGAGCGAGCCAGAGGATGTTCAGAAGCAGCAAGACATGCTGAAGACGACACAGCCCAGCTCCCGTCTCTGGATGCAAACATGGCCCTGTATAGGAAACTCGGTGTAGGAATGCCAATGGCACCAACTCCATCTTTGGCCTTTTGTCTTGTTTATGACCATGCAATGACCCCACCTCCCCACACACACCTTGGGACCTGCATGTTACAGGCCCTGTGAAGATTAACATATGACCCAACCAGAATGGAAGAAGGCTTGTTCCAGTCTCCCCCAGAATTGTTCAAGGAATTAGAGATAACCTAGTTTCTTCCCCTCCCCCACTCAGGTGCAGATGGCACCAGAGGTCCGTTAAAGTGTTAAACACTCACCGTGGTCCTCTTGTTCCATGAAACCTGCAGATTCAGGCCCAAACTTTGCAGACAACAGCTGCAGGACACCTGGATTGTCTTCTACCCAGTCCCCCCATCAGTAAGTTACCCTGAACACAACTGCTAAAGGTATAGAGCATCTGGCTTCATTTTTGGCTTCAAAGTCTGGTCTCCATTTGGAGGGTACTTTCCTGTCCCTCCACCTACTAGTTGGGGATGCATGCTCTTTGACATGAGAACCCAGTTATCAGCTAAGCATAACTTGGGAGAAGTCTTCTCCTGGATCCAGCCTGTATGTACAACAGCCCTGGTGACCCTGCTTTGGTGGTTTCTATGTCGCTAGACCAGCAAGGGATACAGGCCGTCTGCTTAGTGCGGGCAGCACCCATGATCCCCACTGCCTCAGAGAGGCGACTCGGAACACCATGTGGTAAGTGCCATCTGAGTCCAGATCACGCTGTGCTCATGTTACGCTCGCTACATAGGCTTCAACACGTTCCTCACAACTCTTAAAACGGTCGTGCAACACAAAGGAAGTTGTTTCTATAGTTGAGTCTCTTTGATAGCAAGGGATAAAGCAATAAAAAGTCAGAAATGTGGGCCACAGCAGCATTTACACTTTCTGTTCCACATCAGACAAGCAGGGGACGGTCCAAAGCCCATGACCTTGACAAATCTGGTAAATTTTCTAGGAATGGCTTCAGTTTGTGTTTAAAACCTACTGTAGAATATACCTGCTGTAACATGATCAGAACTGAATAGCCTAATAAGCCAACCAGGTAAGGGAGCAATTTTGTCAAGTCCACTCTGGCACATGTGAGTTTCAAGGTTTAAGCATCCTAGACTTCTGTCTTAAAGTCCCTATTAGACACTTAAAGTCAAAGTGTTTATGGAATTTTACTCGATCCCAATTGGCAGTATTGTGGGTCCAGAACAGCAGGCCTGACTTCACACAGGTGGCTCTGAGGACAAACTTGGCTGATCCGCAGGTTCTCATGGTCCCTATCCACCTAGACCCCTCAAGAGCAGAATTTCAGCCCAGCCTCCAGCAATGCTGGCACCTGACTGCAGAATGGATACCGGTAGCAGACAGCTGAAACTAGTTTTAGTCCCCTGGATGCCCCAAGTACCTCCTTCCCTCTGGGAGTACAATGGGCTCAATCCTCTTTGGTCTCTTGGCCAACAGCTTCATCTGACCAGAGCACCCAGGACCACTCAGGATGCAGCACCCAGGACCACTCAGGATGCAGGAGTTTTCTCAAAGAGTGAAGTCATTGAGGGACAATAACTGGAGATTCTGAGCTTTGAGGTTCATGTGCCCAAGGATAAGGATGCTCCATGCTTAGTCCTGGGAAGTAAGCCATCAGGCCGTGCAAGCGTTCTGTTCTACATGGCCAATCCACTTAGGCACACTATGCCTTCAGATAAGGTACATGCATAGTTTATGTTTGAGGATGATCTACAGAAGGGCAAGCCTGCTTTTCATGAGTATTAAGGTCTTGAGACACCACTTTATTGGTTTTAGGCCCCGAAGCTTATCCTGAACTATCTCAATTAGAAGATACCTCAGTGGCTCACATAGCTCATTTTGTCGCATTTCTCCCCAGGGATGAGGTTTCTCACCAGCCACAGGTGATCATCCAGGACCATCCTGGGACACCCAACAGACAGACTCCTCCCTCCAGGACAGGTGGGAGTCCTATTCTCAACACCTCTATCAAGGCCAGTTTCAATGCCTTAGAACTGACCCTTCTCAGGATTACTGTAACCATGTCGACTTTCAGCAGACAGTCCCTTCCCAAAAGGACTTTAAGTAATGGGATAAAAGCACTCAAGTCGATTTTAAAAGATAGGATGAGAAATTTAAGCCAAAAAAAAAAAAAAAAGGCAAAGGTTTGGTGTCTCTATCACCAGATCTTCTACCCCTGGGATCAAGGATAAAGCCTAGAAAGATTCAAGAGTCACAGATAAGCATCGTGATGAGCCATTCTAGGCTTTAAGATTGGCTGCCTAATGAGAGTTGGGCAGGGCATGCTGGACAGGTTGGGCACCTTCCTGAGATGTTTAATGAACAGAAAATTTTCTGAGAAGGCAACAAAATCCTGCTGAAGAAATCCAACATGGTTCTCATTCTCAGGCAATGGAGAAGGGTCATCAGCTTCAAAATATAAGCTTACTAATAGGGCAGATATGCAAATAAATTTTTTGATCTGGGAAGAGGACCATTTAAGCCTTCAATTGTCTGTGGGGTCTTAGCTGATGATTAAGTTTCCTTGAGGTAAGAAAGGATCTGGACCATCCAAGTAGGTAGGTGGGATTCTTGATCTGTACATACTAATGAAGTAGATAGGACCTTCCTAAGTATGAACACCAAGGAGCTGATTTTATCACCCAACTGTGGGGTGGCAGGGGAAGAGGTTGCATGGCAGAATATCCAGAAGGACCTCAGGAAGAGAACCACCTCTAAAAACAGTTTGTGGTCCGACATTTCCTCAGAATGCTAAACCCAGAATTACCTTCTGATCCAGGAATTCCTGAGGTAAACATCCAAAAGAATTTAGAACAGGGACTCCAGCAGATACTTGTATGCTAATGTTCATCACCATATTTGCAACAGCCAATATGGAAACCCCAGTACCTACCAGATAAAATGGATGTAGACCAGTTCATCCAGAATAATCAATAAAGTTGCTACATTGTTATAACAGGGATAGACCTTGAAAAAATTCTAAGTCAGACGAGTTGTTTCAAGTTATAGGAAATCTCAATAGGCAATAGACAAGCTAGATTAGAGGTTGCCAAAAGCTGGGGAGCAGGGAGGATAGGAGCTAGGACTTAAGGGCTGCAGAGTTTCTGTGGAGTGATGCACCAACATCGTTGACTTTGAAAACTTGCTTAGCATGGACAAGCTAATGCCCCTGGTCGCCCACTTAAAATTCTCCAATTGAGCCATCTTTATGTTCTGTGGATCTTACCACAAAAAAGCGGGGGGGGGGGGGGAAGAGTCATTCATCTACTTGGAGTGTTTTTTTAAAGCCCACCTGCTATAGACGGAAGGTCTCCCGCACCAAGTTCCTATGCTGAAGCCCTCACTCAGTGTGAGGGTATTTGGAAGTGCGGCCTGGGAGAGGTAATTAGGTTAGGTATAAAGGTAGCACTCCCTTGGCAGCGTTAGTGTCTTTGTATGGAGAGCGATGGGCCAGAGCTCATTCTGTCCCTAGGGTACGAGGTGACCACTGTCCACAAGCCAGGAGAAGGGCCCTTAATGTAACCTGCTTGTATCTTGATCTTTGCTCAGCCACCAGAACTGTGAGAGGACCATTGTTTAAACCACCTCATCTATGGTATTTTGGTCTAGAGGCTTATAGGGAGGTTAAGGAAATTTCCTCTCAGGATGGACATGGGAGGAGTTTGGAGGTCAGCTTTTCCTCCAGAAGAGTGCCAAGGTGACCCTGAATGTTGAACCAGAAAAAAACTTAGATCCAAGGAGATCACAGGCTAACCTGGAGGCCCAGGTGGGGAACCAGACAAGAGGATAGAGTCTCCGTTTATAAGAATCCCAGGAGAAGCCTGTACCTTTAGAAACACATTGAACTAGAACTGACCAGCTGATCCAGGCTCAGTGTCGGTTGAGGACTAAGAACTCCAGAAGGATCCTGGTGTCAGGAGACCAACAGTTTCATGGCTTACCTGTAAGGTTCCTCCACCAAGTCTCACTGCAGATGAGAGGAGAATACCTGTGCTTCCAGCAGGCAGAGGGGAGAATAGCCATCCTGAAATATACTCAGAGCTCTGTTTTCAACAAGGCCTGCAAACTACTTCACCAGGACTATTTTACCAAAGCCTAACAGATCTAAAGGATCTCACTTTCCAGCTCACCTTAAAAATATTTGAAGAAATAATGGGCAGGAATTCTCCAAGGTTAGGGGCAGACATGAAGCCTGATCCCAGAAACTCCAAAGTCCAAGATAAATACAAAAAAATCTATACCTATCTATATCATTTAAGCATCAAGGAGTCCAAGACAGAGGAAGTCTCAAGTTCTAGGACAGGAGAGAGACAGGGCAGAAAAGCAGAGGGGCCATGAGCCTGTTTCCCACCAGGAACCTGGTGAGGGCTTTCTCCACGTATTCTCCTGTGTGCCTGCCCTCATGGGGAGGGAGAGCCAGGAGTCCATGAGGCAGTTCCCCAGGCTAAGACCCCAAGCAAGCTGTCTGGGGACAGCTCAGCAGTCTCCACAAGCAGGGGTCTTGGATGCCCTTTGGAAAACACCACCTGCCACTGTTCCCACATTCTTCCCTCTGCCTGGAAACAGCAACACTATCCAGAGCTGGGGGACCAGGAACCCTGAGGAGACCACTCTGACACCCAGTCCCTAATCCTCATGCCCCATGGTGTCCCAAGGAGGTGGGACTTGGTTGGGAACAAATCCCAACAGAAGACCACTCAGGACACCCAATCCCAGAAGTCCCTTGGCAGGCTATGGGGGCAAGGGACTAGAGAAGAGGCAGACATGTGGGGCACCTGAGGTTATAAGGCTGCCCCCCAGGTGGGTCCAAGGCAAGAAAGGATCTACTCTGGTAACCACAGGGTTCAGGGACTAAGTGCAGCAACTTTTTACACCCAGGCCCATATTCAAATGCCTGTAAACTTCCCTGGCTCTCCTCTTGGGAGGTGGATTTGAGGCTTATTCTTATCTGGCTGCCTCTCAAACCCTTCCCTTGCTGCATATTCCCTGCATATCCCAGGTCTCAGGAATTGGCTTTGTGGTGCATTGAGTAGACTAGCAGTACTTGACTTCCACCGTTGGGCTAGATCAGCCTAGCCCCAGAGCTCAGAAGACTCTCCAAAGTCTGGCAGGGGAGGTAGGGATTAGAGAAAACCTCACTTTCTTCCAAGTCAGCCTGGGTGAGCTCACAAAATGCCCAGGTCAATCATGGCCCAGCCTCTGCTCCCTGAGTTCCTTACTCCCTCCTTCACCACAGTCCAGAGAGGACCCTTATTATCAGGGCAAGGAACCTGATGCAGAAAGAGGCCTTCTCACTCTGGAACAGAAGGTGAAGACCCACAGGGGTGAAGTGGATGGAAGTCCTCCATTCTCCAACCCAAAAGCTGCCAGCTTCAGGGATGGTGGAGATCAGGAAACAGGAGATGCTGCTTCCTAAGAAGGACCACCCTCTGCAAGCAGGAGCTCATTACAGACCCCATGAGGTTTCTCAGGCTGTCCTGGACACATGGCCACTGCTATGCAGGATTCCCCACTTGGTGCTGGTTGACCTGTGTCTGAAGAATCTAAGGACAGCTACAAGAACGAGAAAAGCTACAACCGAGTGAACAAAGTTTTAAATGAATCTTGCCAACTCAGTGGCAGTGTCTGACTTGACCATGTAGAGTCCCCCAATTCAACGGATCGCCAATGGACAGATTTGTTGGCAAAGATGAATGCTTGATAAGGCGTTATTTTTAGTTTTGTGAAAATGAATAAAGACCTCATTTTAAATGGAGTCAGAAAGCACAGAGGTCAGAAAGCACAGAAAGCACCCCCACTCACTGCCACCGGCAAACCCCAGCAGGAAGAACTTTACCTCCTTCCCCAGCAACAACCCAGCCAATGGGAAGCCATCATATCCCTGAACTCTTGCTCTCCTCCAGTGGATTTCCATTCTAGACAGCTCCTCCCAACTTCCTTCTACAATAGGAATTCTTCCCCCCTTTGTTCTCTCCATTTGCCTCTTGTTTTCTATAGTTTTCTATAGTCCCAAATCACAATTCTATCCCTGAATAACTCCTTTTGTTTAAACATGGCTATGTTTAAGGCCGGCAATATACAGAAGGACTGATTTCTGAGAGGGTCTGTTGAATCTTAACAGCAATGCTGCTGCAGGGTCCTTGAGGGAAGAAAGGATCTTGACAATTTGGGGGAGGAGAGTCTTCCTGATCTAGATACTGAAAAAGATCACCTTTTTCAGTGTTGAATTTCAAGCATGAAAAGCAGCAGTGGGCTTTATCACCTAAGGAAGGAGGGGATATTCCAAGAAGACCTCAGGAAGAGATGGTCCACATAGAACCAGTTCTAGAAACCATTCAGGATTGGGCAGTTTCTTAAAATGCTTACAATGCAGCAATTCTTTTACGTATCTCAAGAACTGAAATTAGAGGCTGAAGCAGATAAGTGAGCATCAGTATTCACTGAAGTATTCAAAGGAGCCAGAAGTAAAGACACGTATCCCTACCACAGAGGAATAAGGAGACATGCATGTACTGTTTTTCAGCCATAGAAAGGAACCAAGTGCCCACACCTGCTACAACATGGATGAACCTTGAAAACCTTGAGTGAAATGAACTAGACACAAAGGTCTCATTCCACTTTTGCCAAGGTCCAGCAAGGAGTTTCCTCTTTTCTACTACTCATGTGCTCTGAAGCACTTGTGAAGCACTCAAGTCCACCAGGGACAAGACACAGGCATTTCTGGCACTCAGGGTTACAGGACAACCCTGGTGAGGTCCAGCCAAGGAAGGAAAGGAGACCCCCCCCTCCCTAACTTGGGCAGCATGGGCTCAGAATTACCTGGATGAGGCTCCACCCCTGTTTGGAGAAGGAGCTAAGGAAAACCTTCCTTCCTTCCTGAGTCAATCATGGTGAGTGCACAAGTGAGCCACCAAGCAAGGCCCAGTTTAATCCTGAGAACAGAATACCTTCAGTAACCCTATCTATAAGAAAGTCCCCCTCCAGGACAAGGCTGGGAACCCACTCTGTACAAGAGGAGCCCCACTCCTTAGCATGACAAGGCTACCAATGACCCAAGGTCTGCCCTGTCAATGGGGAAACTGTTGACTTCTATCAAAGACCACTGCTTCCTCACATACTAGTTCCATAGCCAACAGCTAACTAGAAAGGGGCTAGGCTTCATTTCCATGTGTGAGGCTTACACATCACTTCTGATCAAAGATCAGCATAGGTGAGGGGGAAAAGCAAACAGGAATTAAAGTCTAGCAAAGACTAGTTGCTTGAACTAACAAAGATCAAGCACCCTCAAAAGTCTACCTGGGAAAATAAAGTTAATGAAAAGTCCCTCAGTTATTAAAGCTGTTTAATAAAATGCAGATGACACAAAAGAGAGGTTCCTGCTCCTAAGGCTGAGGTCATCTGATCCATGCAATTCAGCAACGTGCAGAGAGATCTGGTGAATAGGAAGAGTCTACAGAGAGAACGTATTAAATGGTCAGAATGCATGCAGTGGGCCACTAGGCTCCCTTCTAAGGGCCAGGATCGGTGACCCCATTCTCTCTGCTCACCCCTTTCAAAGGACAAAGTGTACACCAGAGAACACAGTCATGGAGGTTTGAGAATCCAGTAGCTTCCATGCCAGACACTAGGTGGTCATCTAGCAACACCAGCCTTACCTGACTCATGGCAGATCGAACTCCGCTATCACGTGCCCTTGGTTGAGTGCACTGTCCACCCTAAAGGGTGAAACCTCAGTTTGGTCAGGGGAATAGGACTTCCCTTCCAAGTGTCCCTAACCATTTTTTAGTATGCATACTTGGAGAATCCAGAAAGCCAACAGTTTACTGGGAATCTAAGTGCCAGAAACAGCCATCAGCACACTTTCATTGCCCTCATTGAGCTTCTAGTCGGGCAGACTCCAGCTCAGCAAGTAGAACTTTGACAGGCATCAAGACTCAGCATGTCCTGCAAACTCAAGCATGGCATAGGTGTGTGTAGGGAGGCTTCCATGATAATGCCCAACACCCCCACCCCAGTCAGCCATCCAAAGTCTCCATATGAAGCTACAGCACTGGGGATGGCCCTCCAGGATGCCAGGCATTACCAGGCAATCTCATGAACTGATTTCCCCAATCTCTCTTTTCTAAGCAGTCTAAGAAGCCCCTTGGGCTGTGGCCCATCCTGGACCCCATGGCACAACTCTAGGAACTTCACAGGAGGCAAGCAAGGTCTCCCTGCTTTGTCCATTTGGAGGGTCCTCCTTATGTGCCCTTGGGAGGCACTGGGCACCCAGATGGTCATCCTACAGAGGTCTTCAACAATGGACACTTCATCTTAGTTAAGGTTCCACACATATACAGATGGGAAAGTGAAGGGCTGAAAAGTCCATTCCTAAGTCTCTCCCATTTTTATCTAGTTACCATGAAGTCCGTGGGGCTCTCCAGTGTGATCACTGACAACATCCCATTTATTCTACAGATTTATGTGGCAATCTCCATTACAGCCCAGAAATAAACTCTGTATAGGTTTATAGTCTCCAAATATACCTGGATGCAACCCCATCCTGTTTTCAGACTCCAGTTTCAGACTCCAGACTCCATGTCCCTATGGACCCTGGCCCTTGCCCCAAGGACTTCCATACCCACGTGCAAGTCTGGACATTATCTCCTGAATTAAGCCAGGCACCCAGGTTATAAGGATTGTTTCTCAAACGTTCCAGGACATGTTTGCTGGATGGGACTTGAGAAGGACACAGCTTGGTGCTAGGTTATGATTGAGGTCCCGATTCCCCCAAGGAGGGCTTGGTCTTGGATTCCAGATGGCCAGGACTGGGTGGGTGCTGTGGAAGGGATGCAGTTCCAGAGTAACTGGGAAAGCTGCTAGCACCCTTCTGCCCACCTTGCCCAGTTGGCACAACCCTCCCAGGATGGGATGCCAGATCCAGATCTGCTGTCCAGATCCCAAGGCCTCCTTCTGGAGCCTTAAGCTCCATGCTCCTATGCAGAGCTGGCCACTTTCCCACCTGCCTGTGTCTCCTTCAGATATTCCGTCCCATTTGGGGGCTCCCTGTTCATGGACTAGAGCCCCTAGCTAGTGAAGAGACAAATACTGACTTCAAGAGTAGGTGTGTTAAAGAGCCCTACATGAAGGAAGGCCATTTGGGGAAAAGCTAAGATTCCAGGATGTTGGGACAGGAGAATGGTAAAGCCAACCTTCTCTGTACCCCCTCAGAATGGAGGTCTTTTCTTCACTTTTAAAGAGTTGTTTTTATTACAATGTTTTTATATTTGACTTGACTTCCACATTTCATTTTGTTTTGCCGAGTACTTTATTTGAGCCCATCACATAACCTAGTAGTTTCTGAATTCCCAGGGCCATTTCTGTTCCTTGTGGTCTCCTCTCCCTCCCACTATCTATTGTGCCTGCAATTCTATTATCCCAGGACATCAAGTCCCATTTGGGAGGCAAGACACCAAAAGTGAACAAACATGAGTGCAAAGGAAAGTTGAAGAGCATCGGCCCCCTTCTAGGCCAACCTCTTGTATTCACGGTGCTCCCAGGATGGAGGGTTTTTAATCTGATGCTAGACGATTAGGCATGACAGACTTCCTATGGAGAAGTGGTCAAGGCTCAGGACTAGAACTTAAGACAAAGGCAAAGTAGTCTCCACCTTTTACTCCAACAGTACAGTCCCCACAGCAGTCACACCTGACCACCAAGTCCTCAAAGCAATGCACACAGGTCCTGGTCTTCCATCTTAAGGTCTTCTGTATAACTCATTAGTAGATGCTGTGACCCAAACACCAGGGAACCCACAGCCCACCTAAAGGTGCTATTCAGGATGGGGAGCATGCCTTCAGGCTACTAAAGGAAACTTTGTTGTAGTCTTGCAAAAATGTGTGTCCATGGTGAACCCTACGGACTCAGTTACAGCAAACAAGGGAGACAGGCTTAAACCCCATCCTGATTTACTCAAAACTCAGACTGACAAATGCTGAGGTCATCTCCACATTGATGCCATGCTGCCCTTCACGGAGACAGATGCCCACAAAAGGGAAGCACTTGTTTATCTGTTTAGCATGCTTAATGCACAGGTAAGTTTCTCTCCAGTGAGAACTGATTTTTCCCCCCAAAGGATGTGGGGAAAATGAGGCCAGCACAGGAAGGATTCTGCTCCATGGTCAAGTGTCACACGTCAAAGGGATAAGGACTCTTCAAAGGTGATACCACATGGTGCTTCTCCCCAAGAGAACCCTCATGCTACATTCCTGGTGTTCTCTCTAGTGCTGAGGGCACACTGAAGGGTACTCACACTGACGACATTTCAGGGGTTTCTCTCCATGACCATTACTCCCAGGTCTCCTACAGGATAAGGAGGCACTAAAACTAAGTTGCATTCCCAGGGTCCTCTTCATCCAACAGGAGCCAAGTTTGCCTGCCCCCACTGATAGAGACTACCCCTATAGTTCAACATCTCTTTGGGGTGCATGGCCCAGCAAGGCTTTACCACTGGTGAATTCCACAGCCATGGCCCCATAGGTGGCATTGGCTTAGCAGCAGCTCCCATGGGACAGGCTGAGTCTTGAAAAACTTGGCATAGATGGGGACAGACCATGGTTGCTACCGAGACAAAAGTTTGCTTGAACAGAGTATTGAAGCCAGCCCAAGTCAGCTCTCTAGTTACTCAGGACAGGACAGCACACCCAGAGCATGCATGCACCTCCACACTCCAGGAGTGGTTCTGCCCACACTGGCTCCGAGAGCAGGCTTCCAAGTTCTCCAGCACTGCATCACCAAGCAGGTTTCTCTGGCTAAGTTCCACGCTCAGGTCATAATCTAGTTCACTAGGACCAACATACCGAGGGCTCCATACCAGGCAATGCTCCTGGATCCATTCCATGCTCCACTTCTAGCTTAACAAGTCTGACTTTTTTCAGAGAGCATGGCCCCAAAGACAAAGCCTTGGGTTGGTAGAAGAGCTAGCTGAGCTGTCTGGCATCCCCAACTCAAGCCTCTTCAGACCCAAGCAAAGAAATTCTCCACTCAAATCCTACAGTCTGCTCAAATTGAGGCTGCAAATAAGTATGCCTTAATGAAAGCAAGTTTTCCCATCCCAGCTAAAGCCTCATGCCTAAGGGTCCCACCAGCCAACATCATGTCTGATGCTCCCAGCTGTTAGAAGACTCCACATGGCTAGGCAACCTAAAGTCAGTTGTAGCCATACTAGAGGCTAACTTCACTCAACACAGCCAGAGTGGCCCACAACTGCCAGGAGTTTAAGCAGAGAACACCAGGACCTCTGTGGCCATACCAGGGAGCACATTCCCCCAAACTGGTCAGCAGGCTCAACCTGAAAAAGACCACGCAATTGGTGAGAAGTTAGAAGTTCTCTATTAAATTGGAATCTAAGTTTGCTCCAGTGAGCTTTACCATTACAAAATGGATTCATCTATTGCCATTTGTTAGGAGTTCCTTGAGTGTGTGGCCTTCTAGAGACCTCAGGGAAAGGAGATGAAGGTTGGATTTAGGCATCAACACTCTATTCCAAGTATGGGGAAGGTCCAATTGGGTGAGCTTCCATGAGGAAGTGTACTTCAGAACTTCAAGAGCAACTGTGTAGATCCCACAGTAAGAAAGCAAGAGCCAGAAGACAGGGTACACAAGACCAGTGACCTTACTGCCCAGAGGAACCGGTTTCCTGGTGGTAAGGACAATGGTGAACAAGAGCGAGAAGGTAAAAGGGAACAGCTCCCTCCCATAGAGAGGTAGCTAGTTCTTGATCCTTGACACTCAGCAGTCCGGAATGGATTCCATCAGAAGCCAAGGAAACTTCCCTTAGAGCTTAATGCACACCACCCATGACCCGAATATCAAATTTCCAAGAAACTTCAAGAAACGGCTAGTCTTAAGTGCTGATTCCACCTGAGCAGAAACTCTACATGTTCCTGAAAGCCAGCAACATTCTGCCATCTACCAGTATTTGAAAGAATGCTGTATACAGCTGGGCTTTCTAAAAATGGACACCAATTGCTGAACATGGCGAGATGCCCCTAACTCCAACCAATTGCAGAAAGCAGCAAAAAAGGTCTTGGTTATGTGGGAACTAGGAGGGACAGTCGAGCAGCAAGATTTCCTGCTAATAAGGGTTCAAGCTCAGAATTTCACATTGATCTATGGTTCTGGAAGGTATTCAAGGGTCTTTTCATGTGGGGTCAGAAGTGTTATGGAAGACAAGCCCTCAGCGACAGGATCAAGTCCTGTACCAGACTGATCCAGGATTGGCTAATTTTCACTGTAAGTTGGGGCACCATCCTGGTTTAGGGGATTAAGTGCAAGCCACAAGCACATATAGATACAGCCTTGATCTAAGTACTT
Organism: Mungos mungo; assembly: GCA_004023785.1. Taxonomy (NCBI): domain Eukaryota; kingdom Metazoa; phylum Chordata; class Mammalia; order Carnivora; family Herpestidae; genus Mungos; species Mungos mungo. Next base: position 82,562 of record PISW01005864.1, on the reverse strand, counting down.
GACACTAAGGTGATTAACCTGAGGAGGCCATGAAAGGACCAGTACCTATCTATCCCAAGGAGTTCCTATCTACTGACGTGAACTTGGCTCTGGGCACAGAACTGAATACCCCCATAGACTCAGAGGCCCAGCTATAAAGGTGTCCCCATAGATGTGCTAATGTGGTCCCTGCTTCCATGCTCATTAGCACTGTCCACCATGCAGTGTCCATGCAGTCTATCTAGAATGACCATTCACTGCCAGTCCCTAGGGACAGAAGGAAGCAGACAGGTCCTCAAGCAGTAGTCTGGTGAAGTTTCCTTTTCAAAAGGCCTCAAAGGGCTTACCCACCACTCCCTCTGGAGAAGTACAACACTTCATTCAGGCCAGCCCTTCCCTGGCCTGCTCTCTGGATAGCCCCCTAGGACAATCCTTGAGCACTAATTTCACCCCACACCTGCTGCCAGCCTTCATTATGCTTACCTTCTGTAGAGTTCTGTATACTCCATCTATAGCTCCAAAGCCATTTCTACCCAAAGTTCCTTCCAATCATAAGAGGTAGGAGCAGCCCTCCCCCATCTGAACTCATCCAAACTTTTCCTTTGTCTATAGGCTATCAACCTTTAACCTCCTCCACAAGTAATCAACCTCATTCCCACAAGGAAATCCTGGCCAGGGAAGTAGTCTCCCAACACTTGGGGTCCTTACACATCCTAAAACAATAGGTATGAGCCAGGACCCTGGTACTAGACAGCCCTGGGCCCTAATGACACCCGGGCTTTTAGCTGAGAAATCGTGGCCCTCAGCACATCGTCTGAGCACAGCAAGGATGTTAGATGCTTAGTCCACATTGACTTGTCAAGATTTGCATTCCAGATGTGACAACTTACAAGGCACTTTTGTGTCCAAGTCTCAAGAATAATTACAATCAGTGTGGCAGAGACTCCTTGGTATGTTCCATCCAATGAAGGAGGCATCTGAAGAAGCCTGTTCCTGTCTGCAGGGCCAGATAAGAATTTGGCACCTTGAGTTAATCTGGAATTAGGCCAACAATAGGGATAACTGACAAGACTAAATCTCCCTAAGTTTTAGGAGTCCTGTGTGTACAGGTGACAAAGCAGTAACTGATTTAAGAACTGGTTTCGTTTGAAGGTCTTGTTATCTGGTCAGTTCTGGTCATGTTAGTCACTTGGTTTGCCAAGGGAATAAGACGGTTACAGCTGAGCTATCCCCTTAAGTCTGGAGCTGATTTGTAAGGTTCCTTTTGGACTATCAGAACACTGTTAAGCTCAGCCAACTCCCTTTACATTAGGCATGATTTAGCCATCATTAACAAGTCAGCCATACAAGGAGTTGATCTGCTACCTAATCAGTTTTATGGGAAGTAGTCTTGGGATTCTAGGTCCTCTCCAACTTCAGGGTTAAAGGCCAACTTTGTCCAGGTTGAGAGGTTAGAAAGTCCGCAGTGTATTCTAAATCTAGATGTTTGCATCAGTGGGGAAAACGCAAAACAAAAACTAACTTTTATTCACTCAGATGCCAGGACCCAACATCCGGATACTCAGGCAGAACTGGTTTTTCTAGCCATTGGGACAGACCTACGAACCTAGATCACAGCCCAGAGCAAGTGTACCCAATGATACTATCACTTCCAGAAGTCTTAGCTGTAGTGTTAGGACCGTGACCCCTACATCCCTGATAAGTGTGACTCCTCTGTAAACCTGAAGAGGAAACCTCTATTTTAGAGTCCAGAGACCTAGTTCCATGACTTGCCCCAGGAGATTCCTGGTCCAAGTGCAGCTCTATAAGAATATCACGTTTAGCATGTGAAGTGTTTATAAGGAGACTAATGACAGTTTTAAGCACTACAAAAAAAAAAAAAAAACCAGGTTAGCCCCAGCTGTTTTAACTCCTTTACAGTATGGCAGGGGTCCTGGGAGCTGATCTGAAGTCACTGGTTCTGGGGAATGACTAACACTAGCCATGCATAAGTTAGCATGTAGATTGATCATGATGCTTGGTGGCTTAGCACTTCAGGACTGAGGTGCTCAGCACCCAGGTGTCCACGCCAGAAGTCCAGCATTCCTGGGCTACTGCTTCTGGCCTCACCCACATCGTGTAGTTTAGTGCATTTCACGGCTGGCACATCTGTGTACTCACCCCTCTATTCCCGCTGCCACCATGCTCTCCCTGTCTACTCTGGTGGTCTTCAACTTCAGCTGGTCAACCCCCCACTTCCAGCCTTGCTCCACCCAACCCCCTCCACAAGGCCAGAGAAGTGGCATTGAGCTCTAAGTCAAATCTTCCTGTTTCAGACACCTTAACACATCCCTCTGAGTCTCTTGAGACTGAAGACTCTCCAAGGACCACAGAGGAAACAGCCTCAAGATTCCCTCTTGCCCTCTCCTTGCCAGCTCCCACGGCCAGCATTATTTAGGGCCAACTTTGGCCAGCTTTCTATGGACACATATTCATCACACCATACATACACCTACTCCTTCAGGTTTCAACTATTGGAGTCCTTTCTCCTATGAGCTATTTTCTCCAACCTTAAAAGGGATGGCCATCAAGCATCAGGTTTCTGTAGCACCTCCAGCTCCTTGGCATGATGCCTGGCACACGGAGGCACTCCTGTTCTTTCAAGTTACTTCCATTACAATGTTTTCCCATGATGCACTCAATTTTTCAGAGGGGTATAGAAAACCTAAGCTCCAGAATGTTTTTCATTTATCCAATTCTTCAGCGTGCACAACCTTAATGCAAAGGGTATGCCCATCTTTCATCTAAGATCAAAAGCAGGATTCTGTGATGGACAGTCCACATAAGTGAAACATTGAGGTGTTGGCTTGATTCCTCCATGGTCAAGAAATATTTCGGTACTAGGAAGTGGGGTGTGGTTGGTGGGCACCAGAGGGTTGAAAGCAGCTTTCTGAGCCAGTCCTGGAATACTGTGCTACACAAGCAGCCATTTGCTGGAATGGCTCAGTCTCTGCTCTATAGCCAGACATTTGCAGCTAAGGTGTAAATGTTTCAAGGACCACCACTAGGAACACTTGATTCCAACACTCTTGGAATTTAAGAGCTTCTTCCTCATTGATTTCCATCCTGTATCACTAGAAATCAATCTATTCAATATCCAACATACCAGGCAGACATTTGGTGCATGGCTAGTGTGCAACCATCATGCTGCCTAACCTTGGTCATCTCTAACCCACAGGGGTAAGCGTCTTAAGGACCCACACTCCCTCTCCCACATTTAAGTCTCCACAGTAGCCAATGCTGCACCATCCTCCAGTTGGGGGGTGGGGGTTGATCTCTAAGTACCTTCCCAATCTTGAGAACCAGCATCTACAGCCCAAAGGCCTTTAGGGCTTCAATGGGACGTATATATCCAGATGAGACTGCAACCCTTGTTTTAAAAGAAAAAAAAATGGAGAATTTAAGCAAGCTCCAAAGCCAAAATGGGGCTTAACCTCACAACCCTAAGGATCAAGAGTCACCTGCTCCAGTAATTGAGCCAGCCTGGCACTCCTAGCCAAAGCAACATTGAGAAAGAAAAGCTGGAGGCATCCCTATTCTGAGATTCGATTGTATTAAAGCCATAGTCCTCCTACAGTATGGTCCTGGCATAAAAATGAACACCTTAGATCAATGGAACAGAATAGGAAAACTAGAAATGAACCCCACAGCTATATGGTCAACACAGGAAAGAAAATCCAGTGGGAAAAAGATCATCCTTTCAACAAATGGTGTTGGGACCAGACAGCAACATGCAAAAAGTGAAATTGGACCACTTTTGTACACTATATACACAGGATTAAGATGGATTCACAACCTAAACAGGAGACCCGAAGCCATTAGAAGTCCTAGAAGAGAACACGGGCAATACCTCTGACATTGGCCATAGCAACTTAGGTAGGTCTCCTGAGGCAAGGGAAACAGAACTAGAAGGAAACTTATGGGAAGAAAGATGGTATTGGCAAATGACAGATCTGATAGCAAAGGGTTAGTATCTAGAAGTTTTTGTAGATTTTAAGGCTTGACACCAGAAGGGTGCCTGAGTCAGTTAAGTATCAGATTTGATTTCAGCTCAGGTCAGGATCTGTTTTGGGAGTTCAAGCCCTGCATTGGGCTCCATGCCGAGCATGGAGCCTGCTTCCCCTTCCCTCTTCACTTTCTCAACACTAAAAAATTTAGTTAAGTAAGAAGACCTGAATAGACATTTCTGCAAAGATATACAGATGGTCAACACATGGAAAGATGCTCGATTCTCAGGGAACTACAAATCCACAAGGGATACTCCTCACATGTCACAATGGCCAAAAAACAGCTGTTGGCAAGGTGGAGAAAGGGGACTCCTCTTGCACTGTTGGTAGGAATGCAAACTGATGTGGCCATTGTGGGAAACAGTACAGAGGTCCCTCAAGAAGTTAAAAATAGAACGACCCCATGATCGAGCAATTGCACTATTAGGTATTTACCCAAAGACTACGAAAGTACTAATTCAAAGGGATACACACACCTCCAAGTTTATAGTAGCACTATCCACAATAGCCAAATTATGGAAGCAGCCCAAGTATCCATCAACTGATGAGTTAATGGAGATGGGATATTTGTCCTGTGGAATAGTAGTTAGCCATCATAAAGAATGGAATCTTGCCACTTGCCAAGACATGGAGTTAGAGTATTATGCCAAGCAAAATAACTCAGAAAGGCAAATATTATATGATTTCACTCAGGTGAGTTTAAGACAACAAGCAAAGGGGAAGGTAAATCCAGCAACATTCTGAGGGAACAAGCAGGATCAGAAGAGTTGGGATGGATGAAATGGAGGGTAGGGATTAAGGAATGCATTTGTGATGAGCACCAGGTATTGTATGGAAGTAGTCAGTTACACACCTGAATCTGTTGTAACTATCAACTGAATTTAAAAATAAAATCAGAACTAGAGGCCAGTCATCCCCAAATGCGTGTGGTGATGCTTCTTAAATCTAGTAACTTTGATGTCGGAGTCGGGACACATTCATCTCCACCCTCATTTCTGCAGTCTCCCTTTAGGGCTACAGCCTTGGAAACGGATATTAATACAGATTAAGTTGTCCATGCACAGAGGCCGACTATCCAATCCCAACAAGCCCACTGGTAGGGACTAGAGCCCACCCAGCCAGAAACAAGGGGCCTAAGGCCTTCTCCAGGCCCGAACAGAACCTGGGGACACGGAGGCTGAACAGCAGCTCCTGGCTGTCTATGGCAGCCTCCACCCCGCGGCTGCACTTGAATGCAGAAGTGCCTGCATGGCTATGCTAAGTCAGGCTATGGAATTGGGCTCACAGACTGAAGGGCAGCACCAGATGCCATGTAACTAATTAAACCTAGAAAAGATGTTCTCTGGGGTCTATTCTAAAGGCTGCTGTGTATTCTAAGCTGCCATGTTTGAGCATTTTAGAATGGAAGCCAGGTCAGGGAGGTGAGATAGGGAATCGCCGTTTTATCATTACTTCTTTGGGGACCCTTTGGTAGGACACTTGCCCATCGATCTGTTTGTACCCTAGTCGGTTTTCCCTAAGGGCAGATACTTCGAAAATGGGTGGCAAACCTCACTGCAATGCTATCATCACTCCCAAAGTGTATGTCTGCACGCTCAAGCATATGGAGTCTTTCCCCCCCAAGGTGTGGGGGGGCCTCAGAACATCAGTCAGAGCTCAGGGAGGGAGGGAGGACAGTCCAGAGAAATCAGCAAGCCTTTACCTGCTTTTATGGAGGGAGATGTATCTCCCAATGACCCATTCAAGTCCTGAACCCCGGTACTTGAGAACTGGAAATATGGCCATTGCTGATGTAATCTATTATGAGGTCATACTGGAGTAGGTAGGCCTCCAACCCATATGGCTCGTGTCCTTATAAGGGGGTGGTTTGGCTGACAGATAATGCCACACGAACATGAAGAGATCATGGTGAGGCTTCCAGAAGAGTCAAAGACTGCCCCCAAATCCCAGAAGATGGTAGGCATGAACAGGATTTTCCTCACATCCTGAAGAATCCAATTCCGCCATTACCAGATGGAGATAATCTGTTGCTCAAAGTCCCTCAGCTTGTGGTACTTAACCACAAGCACTCTAGCAAACGAGTACACCTTTCCCAGCCACGTGGCAGACTAAACAGCGGGCCCCTGGTCTGGGGGCTAGGAGTTCTCTACAGAAACACCTGACCAACTGGAGGAAGCAGAGCACCTGTTCTCAGCATGCAGGCGGCACTAAAGGGCTCAGCTACGCTTCGCCAGCCAGTTTCCTGGGCAAAGCTACTGGTCCAGAGGATCGCTCCTCCCCTGGGAGGGTAAAGAAACTGAATGCATCCAGCAAATCCATATCCTTCATGGAAGCAGAAGGCCAGTGTCCTCGCCGCCTAAGAGCAACCCCTGCCTTGGGTTTTCAATGCTTTGGGAGAAGCTGAGCCTCTGGCTCACCTCCTGGAACAGAATAGGAGCAGACAAGACGACAGAACCATAGTGTGAAGGGTTTGGAAACCACCAGGGACTCCTCTGGAGCAGGAAGGGTCGGCAGAAACTGGGATGCATTTCTGGAGTGCTTTAGCACTTCAAGATCTTCAGAGTTATTTGGAAAGTGAGCTAGAGTCCGTTCTGCAGAACTAGGGGCTCAAACACACCCCACACTCTTTATGCAGTGGTTCATAATTTTTCCTTGAGAAGGACCCCAGTGTGGACCAGACCAGGGGAAAGGCCTGGGGGTTGTCCTAGACTTCCTACAGAGAGAAGCAGAGCTCACTTGATCCCAGGCTCCAAGTCAGCAAGAATACCAGCAGAGCTCTCGACCAGATACCCCACAGCGCTGCAGAACATCAAGGATCTTGTAGCCATGTGCCTGCTTCATGGGTACAACTTGGACAGAGGTCTCCAAAAACCAGATGGTGACTGACTTGACAGCCAGATTGTTTTCTGGTGTAAGTCAGGAAAAAAAAAAAGCATCGTAATTCTGAGTATCTCTCCAAGGACAGAGCTTTTCAACTGGAGAATGACGGACATCCTGCACTTGCCTAAAGAGCTATGCACTCTACCGCTTACTGGAACGCGATCAAGTGGCCTATTCAGGACCACCAAGATTCGCAAATGGTGCGCTGGTCTTGGTCAGCCCTTTCCCTCTGAAGGGCGACAGTTGGGCTCTGGAGAAAGCAGACCCAAATTTGAATCCTGGTTGTAGCCCTTTGCATTGAAACTTGGGCAAGTCCTAACGTTTGAGGCAAAGGAGAGCATCCAAGTCGGTGCCTGGCTTACGGGAAATGCTCAAGGAAAGATCAGGAAAGTCTAAGGAAGAGCCCTTCCTTCAAGGGAGGCAGAGGTGAGGACAGGACTCTAGCACCCTTCAGGGCACCCTTTCACCTGCTGTGCCAAGTAGTAGGCAGCAAAGAGCAAAAGCAGTGGCTGTATTCATTCTACAACTTACAGAAGGTGTTAGTGCAAAGACTGGCAGGAAAGCCAACAGTCTGGCCCGGAGTCCTCACAGTTCCGTGCTCAGAGTGAAGCTGTGGAAGCCCGGGTCTCGAACCAGGTTAGGATGATCAGATAGCAGAGGCTTTAGTGGTCTATGAAGCATAGCTTTGAAGAACTAAAGGTCAGAAACCGAATAAGCTATATTCTGAACTGTGCTTAGTCTGAGGTTGTGCGGGAACATGAGTTCCCCTAGAGGCAGATCTGTAGAGAAGCTCAAATGGGAGAAAAATTCATGCCCAAGTTCCTATGGCTTGCAGGAATTTGAACACTTGTCTCACTGGTTACAAGGCAGAGGCAGTCATTTGGCAAAGCAGGGTCCCCTACTGCGTCATTAAATACCATTTGTTTTCAATTGAGCAGCCTCAGGAGACATCCCTTGCATTCAGGGTTGGGGTATTTACACATCAGAGGTTAACACCTTTCTATACGTTTATACAGGCAGGTCACGGGTTTGCAGTATCAGCCCTCTTTGACAGGACAAAAGCAGGAGAGCTTTTTGGGTGGATGACCCCACTCCCAACAGTTCTCCCTTCCAGGAGGGCAGCCCAAAGCTTCGCTGCCGCAGGATCACGGGGTGGGTAGCCTGTACCTAGGTTTGCTCCATGCTACTTCACTCCCGTTCACAGCTCAACCAGGGGTTTGACCCTTGAGCCAAACCTGGACTAGGTTTCCCTGGCCATTTCCAAGTGAGGGTCTGCTCGATGGCCAATTGGAGAGGATACCAAGTGTGGTCATCTTGGAAATGGAGGGGTTATGTATCTTTAGAGATGGTCGAACGTGGTTTACCCAAGCTGGCTTACAAATGGCAAGGTAGGACCCAGGAAACAGATCAGATTTCTAGAGAAAACGAGCCCATAATGGGGAAGTTCCCCTACTGTACAGGTTCCTGCCTCTAGGAGATAGACTAGTTCAACCATGACCTCTTAGAGGATCAGTGCCCCCATCTTGTGCTCTTCCAGCACCTGGCACACAGTGCTCTTTGCAGGGGGAGACTGATCCCTTACCAGGAAGGAGATCCTTTTCCAGATCCTGCACAGGAAAACAGGAGGGTTGCAAGTGGGCAAGCAGGTTTACAGGCCGTGCACAGGTCATTCTCATGATTACTCCTATTTTTCTACAAAGCTTCTGAAAGCAGGAGCCTCATGTCTCCTGTAGGTTCTTCAATTATGGAGGAGGAAACAAGGATTCCTAGGCTAGGTGTGCTCAGGATGAGGTCAATTCTTGTGGAGTGGCGCACCCTGAACTCTTTTCGCCACAAAGTATTCGGCAGAACAGAGCCGAAGTGAAGCGGGAAAACCTTGTACTCACTCCGGGAAGCCCATCTAGGGGTTTGGTCAGTTACTCAATTAAAGCAACTGCAACCAGATTGCTGGGGGCGGGGGGGGGGGAGAGTCGGGGGTGGTGGTCAGGGAAGGCTCAGAAACCGCAGGTGCAACAGCCCCCAAGCAGCCGATAGGCAGAGCAGCTGAGCTGAGAAGCCCTGAGGTGGCCCCTGTGGCTGGACAAGACCCAGGGACAGAGCTACTGGAGAGCCAGCCAAAGCCTGGGTCCCCTGGGACCTTAGAGTTCAACCTCCTCCCCAGGCCTACATGTTAGGAGATATATGTGGGGTGAAGGTCCAAACTAATGCCATCACAGGCTTCAAACAAGCCTCAGAAACTAGGCTTAAGTTTGTTTCCCCAGGTGAGACTCAACAGCAACGGAAAGAACCCACCAGCTGCCCAAGCAGAGACCACCACCAGCCCGAGCCAGTCATTAAATGCCTGATACTCCTGCTGTTTTAGTGAGCCGCTTAGTTTTAAGTTAGCCAATCACCCTGCGCCGCCCAATCCTCTTGTAATCCCAGCCCCTCACTCTACCCTTCACCCCATCCCTCACCCCTACTGTAATAAAAACCCTGCTCGACCGATGATCGGGGCTCTCAGCACAGATCCACTATGTTGATGAGGTCTGAGAAATGGAGCTTAAGCCCCAATAAACGTCCTTTGCTTTTGCATAGGTGACTCGGACTCCTGGTGGTCTTTGGGGGAATCCACGATCTCTGCATAACGGGGTTGCTGACAAGCTTTGAGATTACTCTAGCTGAGTGGACACAGCGGTTAGCAAGTGGTTAAGTTAGCCCAGAGGCGGCGAGAAAGCTTGAAGGCCGGGTTCAGGAGATTAGCATTTAAGAAATGCAGGTATTCAAAGAACTAGATTTAGTGAAGGGTTGAGTGTGGAGCTGAGATAGGACAGTGTTTTCCGACCAGTGTACCCGGAGATGGGGATTATTGGTCGCTGTGGGAAGGGAGACCTCAGAGAATCAGCCCTGTGCAGGGGAGGTGGGGTTGGTCTTCGCCTGGTTTGTCCCAGAAGTGCCGTAGGGACTTCCCCGAGATGCCTGGGAACACAAGTGCGTTGTCAGGAGAAGTGGCTGGACCAACAGTAGGAGTCACCAGGATACAGGCATCCAGGGTCCCCACTGGAGACGGAGGGCAGGCCGTTAGGAGGTTGTATTAACCAAGGTGTACATAGGGAGGAGAACCCAAGGAAGAATGCTGGAACTTACAGCTAGTCATGGGGTCACTGAGCCCTTACAGCTTAGACAACCCAAACAGAACGTTCCAGATGTGAAGAGAGGATTCATTTTCAGAGAAAGCTGTGCTGTCTAGTTAGTAGGTTTACAACCTATTTGAAATATGTACACACCTCCCCACCCCACCCCCACCGGAGTTCCAAACCCTTAGGTACTTCTGTTAGCTACCTCACTTCCTGGTTCTTCCCCTCTCCACTTTGCAGGCTTGTTTTCTCAGCCTTTACAAGGAATAGTCACAAGAAAACTGAAGCTGTGCCCCTCAAGGAATGTGGGCTTTGCCTTATGTGCGTATAGCTGACTTCTGGGGAAGGCTATAACCTTCTCCTTGCCAGTGAGGAACCAGGGGGAGGGACTTGCACCCTGGAAGTCACCTGCTATATATAACCCAGGGTGCCTGTCCAGATACCCCCTCTTGCGAGAACGTTGATTAAAGCTTCTCTTCACCGGGCTTGAGTCTCGGCAGCCCTCCTTTGGGTCAGTGGGATTATTTCTCACACCAGAGATGAGCCAGAGGAATAACACCCTGGTGTTCTCCTTTTTAACACCCTGCAACTGCCTGCCAAGTCACTTCTGTAGACATATGTGTGTGTGTGTGTGTGTGTGGTTTTTTTTGCTAGCAGCAGCATCCCCATCCCTAGCCCCCCCCCACCCCCTCACTTTAAGCCCACAGATCAGCACCACAAGCTAACAAGCAAGACCTCCTGCTAGGGTTCGGGGAATGTTTTATTTGGATTTGATGCTGCTTAGGAAACAAGTCTAACAAGGTTTCATGTACATGCTAAAGCTCCCAAGTGCTTGAGGTTGGGGGCCTTGGTTTTATTTCCACTAGGTCCTTCCACTATGTAGATATCCTAGGCGCAGACTTAAATCCACCCATTCTGAATCTCCAGTCCCATTAAGGTCTGATAATTAAATCCTGGTTTCTCTAGTTATAGCCAACACCTGCTTGGCCACTTGTTTTAGGAATCCTCATTTGGTACGAAGATTTGGATACCATTTCTACAGTCCTCCAGTTCACAGAACTACCTCAACATTCCAAGACTATTTCTAGCGTGGGGTCATTTATTGGGACATCTAATGTGGGCCAGGTGAATATACTTTAGACAGGCCACAGGAAAGGATCAGGAATGTGTTTCCAAGGGCTGGAAGCTTGAGATTTCAAGCAAGCTGGTCAGGGAAGGGGATGTTAATGGAGAAGGAGACCCTGGAGCACCTAAGTTCTTCTGGAGATCAGGAGAATTCAAGGTAGAAGCTAAATCACCCAGGCCCTGGGGCAGGAATATGCCTGGGACATTCCTGGAGCAACAAGGCAGCCAGCGGGCGGCAGAAAGGAAGATAGAGCTAAGGGCAGTAGATGGAGTCTCTTGCACCCCCTGAGACTTCTCACTTAGGGCCCACTCAGCCACTTTGAAGACCTTAGCTTTTGAGCTTGAGAACTTTTATAGTTTTATAAAGCGAAAAATAGATTTCGGCTTCTAGAAGAATCGCTCAGGCTGTAATCTGGAGAACAGACTGAGCTGAAGTGGGAGGATAGGAGCCTACCAGAGAACAAGCACCTGCAGTTACCCAGGTGAGCGTGCAGGTCTTGGTTCTGTGGGACAAACAGCCAAGGAAGAAACGACTGACCTAGGTACGTTTCGAAGACAGAGCCTAGTAGAGTTCCCAGATTAGAAAAATAGGAATTCAAGCCACGTACTTTTTTTCTAGCGCCGGCTTCAGACGCTTAAGTATCTACAGGTGCCTTACAGATTCTCGCTGATCCCCCACCCTAGCTCAGGAAAACCACATCCCCCCGCTGAGAAGTGAGGCTCACAGTAACCCCTCCAAACTGCTGCCTTGATCTTACAAATTCCCCTTTTCCTTCCGCCTCCATCATTAACCAACCCTGGTTTTCTTGGAACCTACATTCCCTTCTGCTTTCCTTGGCTTCTCAGTTTTCTAAAGAACTTTTAGAGAGAGAAGGGGCCCAGAAAGACACATCCCTGAAGTTTCTGCTGCGAGCGACTTCTTGAGTCAGGGCGACTATCCATTCAGTCTGGCTTATAGAAAGAAAAAACCCCACTAAGTTAACCCCACTAAGTTTGCAAAACCCGAAAGGGCGCCGACTCAGCCTCAGCCGGAAGGCTAGCGGCTCGGGAACACCCGCTGTGCAAACACAAGCACGGAGGCTTCCGCGGGGCCCCCCTCTACAGCACGGTGGCGCGCTCCGCTCCCGCAGAGCTTTAGCGGGGAGCAGCCCGAATTGCCCGTCCCCCCAACCCCTCCGAAGGACTCCACCACCCGCGACCAGGAGCAGTCTGGTGGAGCCAGCGCGCCCGCGCCGCCTTTTTACGGGGCTGTGTGTAACGTCACTTCCGGGGGCGGAGCGCCCGGGGCGGGCCCCTCGCGGGGGAGGGGGGAGGGGCGGCCCCGTCCGCGCAGGCTCACGCGGGCTGCAGCCGCCGAGCCGAGTGCTTGACTATATATGGTCAAAGCTGGGGGCGAGCCGCGCGCGGGGCCGCGCTTCCGGGTTCGGCGCGTCCGCAGCGGCAGCGCGCAGGGCAGGGCGCGAGCCGGCCTCGGAGCCCCGGCCTCGGACCGCCCCCTCCGCGCCCGGCACGCCCGGCGCTGCCTTTCGGCCCCCGTCCCCGGCCCGGCCTCGGCCAGTCTGTTTCGCGGCGCGGGCGGCCCCGGAGGCTCTCGGCGAGCGCGGCGCGGTAACAAGTGGGCAGGATGCCGTACGAGATCAGTAAGTGCCGCAACCCCGTGCCCCCGGGGTGGGCGCCCACGCCACTGGCCCCCTCGGCCAACGGTGGGGCGCGTGGCGCGGGCCGCCCGGCGGGGTCCCTAGCCGCGGGGGAGGGGTGAGGGCGCGGGCCGGCGAGCGCCCCGCCGCCCTCGGGGCGCCCGGCGGCAATCCCCTGCCCCGGGGGGGTGCCCCAAAGTTGGCGCTGCGGGCTGGGCCCCTGGGAGCCCCCAAGTCCCTGAAAGGCCTCGTCGGGAGCGCCGACCAGGAAGTCGCGCCGTCCCCTGCGCTCCTTCAAAGTGGCTGCCGCCCCTCCCGGTGGAGGCAACAGGTGACCGGCTGAGACCGGTCCTGGGCCCCTCTCTCGTCCGCTCCCGCCCCTCGGTTCTCACCCCGGCCGGGGGTGGGGCGGCGGGATGAGGCGGGGGCTGCCCCTAACGTACTCTGCTTGATTTGTGTCTCCGCAGAGAAGGTGTTCGCCAGCCTCCCCCAAGTGGAGAGGGGCGTCTCCAAAATCATCGGCGGCGACCCCAAGGGCAACAATTTTCTTTACACCAATGGGAAGTGCGTCATTCTAAGAAACATCGACGTGAGTACCCCCTCCCCGCACCCACTCCCCGCCCAGACAGGGGTTCCCATCCTGGGCGCAACTCTCAGGCTAATTCTCCTTCCTCTGTACCCCCCTCTTCTCCGGCTCCGCTGCCTGAGTAGGGTGCGGATGCCACGCCCCCTTAGCCTTGGGACCACACCTCGGAAGCCTCGCTGACTAGCGGATGGTTCCAAGTTGATCCAGGCCCCCTGGGGAAACTGAGGCTCAGATTAGTTCAGGGCATAAGTATAAGGGCTCTGGATTAGGGGGATCGGACACACCCGGCCAGCTGCTGCTTGACCTTGGGGTAGCTGGTGACTTGGGCCTGGGAATCCCAGTGCCCTCATCTGTAAAATGGAGGTGATGACACAGGCTCCCTCCCCCCACTTCCCCTGACTGCCTGTGCCTGCTGAATGAGATGATGCGTTCCTCCCGCCTGGCACTCCTGGCACACGCCCAGTGCTTGGTAAATGGCCCTTGTGTATAACCATTACCAACACCCAGGGTCTCTGAGTGTGACCTGCCAGGACTCACACTCGGGCCTCTCTGCACACCAACCGGGTCTGAGCCCCCGGTGCAAAATCAGAAACGCTTTATTCCCATGAAGCATTTAGACAGACATTCCGTACTCAGGCCGAGAATGCTTGCGGAGCCCATGTCGTGGGAAATCCTGGTACTCCTCTGTAATTACCGAAATGACCAGTCTGCTTGTTGGTCTCCCCACCGCTGAGATCGCACACTGAAATCTTTCTTCACTCTCAGCCTGCATGACGGGATGGGGGATGGCAGGTGGAAGGGGGCCAGCACAACCATGGTGGGGGGGGGTGCTTCTCCTGAACTGGGCTTGGGGTCGGGCCTCCTGCTCAGTAGGCCGGTGGATGATTTTGATTGGCCGTGCTCTGGAAGGATGTCAGCTTAGCTTCTCCTCTGTTGTGAGTGATTACCCCTACTGGGTTGGGATTGTTGCTGATCGGATGCACTTGCCCTCAGGAGCCTCAGGACTGGTTGGGGGAGTGAAGGGGCCATGTGCGCCTCGGTTTTCCTGCTTGTAAAAGGAGAGGCCTCCGCCTGGCCTGGGGGGGGTGGGGGGCTGGCTCTGCCGGCATCTCAGGGCAAGGCAGCCAGTCACTGCTGCTCCTCTGCTCAAGGACCGGGCCCCGTGTGGCAGTTTCAGCCGTGCCTGGGCTTGCTGAAATGAAGGGGGTGGGTGGGTGTGAATGTTCCCTGAAAGTGCTAACAATTATTGTACTAGTCACACGGGTTCCTAGAAAGCCAATCTGGCCTCGCGCAGACCTGGGGGAGTCCTTGCCGAGGACTTAGATGGTAGTGATCCGGAGGTCTCCATGGTGAGGTCCCGAGATTTGGAGTAAATAAAAGTTAGGTGACCCAAAGTAGATACTTACTTGCAGTTTGGCAAACCCAAAGTAGATACTTACTTGCAGTTTGGCAAACAAAATGGGCTAAACCGTTCTCAGGGCTCCAGAGCAATAGAACACCAGGTTTGCCCCTAGCAGTCGTGCTTACCTCACGGCCGTGCACGTGTGCTTCGAGACGGGAGGCCCGTGAGGTGCCTCCTGTGTGTCTGGACCAGGAAAGGTTCCTGAACTGCGGCATTTCCCTCAGTGCCCCCTACTGTGGACCCATTGCTCCCAAGAGAGGTCAGGCCCACGAGGGTCAAGGAGGCCAGTGATCAGAGCTGTTTCCAGTGGAGGTGTTCACAGGCGCACACGAGCACCCCTTCGCTAACATTCTCCACCTCGTGAAACTCCTTCTGCTTGTTCTTAGGAAGTCTGTCTTTTTACCCAGAGTTCACCATCCTCTGTTGCGGGTGCATCTGCTTTCCTTTCCCACCTATTTGTGAGTTTCGGCAGGGCCAGGACAACAGGGATGCTGCCAACGCGTCCCTCCTGGTTCTGGATGTAAATCAGGTACCCAGGCTCTTATTGGACCCTGGGGGTCCATTGGTACTCCGTTAAGGATGGGCACCATTTTTATTAGGGTACCACGTTCCTGGGGAAAGATGTGAGCCCTCCTCATGAGCATTCAGGGAAGAGGAAGGAACGTGGTCTGGTTAAATTAAAGGCTTGGGGAGGAGAAGAGATCGGAAAGGTGGAGAGCAGGTTTGTGGAATGTCCAACGGGTGTCTGCTTGGCTTCTACTTGACATGTCCAAACCACAGTAAGGTTTCCTGTGTGTTCTGTGGCCCAGCTGGGGAAAAAGATAATCCAGGGACGCCTGGGGGCTCAGTCCGCTAAGTGGTTGACTCTTGATTTTGGCTCAGGTCATCATCTCTGGGTTGTGGGATTGAGCCCTGTGTTGAGCTCCTTGAAAGTGGAGCCTGCTTAAGAGTCTCTCCCTGTGCGCTGCCCCCTCCTGCTGTGCTCTCTCTCTAAAATAAAAATTAAAAAAGAAAAAGAAATACAGAATTGCAGAGCCTGGTATAGTCTTACCATAAGGCCAGCGTGGCCATTGCACCTGCGTATTCTGCAGAGACAGGGAAGAGCTTCTTGGTGATTCTGAACCACCCAGTGTCAAGATGCCCTTCGAAAGCTGCCAGAAGCAGCCAGCAGATTGGGTACAAGGGTGAGTTTGGGGCTTGCTTTTATTTTTTTATTTTTTCTGTTTTTTATTAATTTTTGAGAGACAGAGAAAGACAGCACAAGCAGGGGGAGGGCCGGAGAGAGAGGGAGACACAGAATCTGAAACAGGCTCCAGGCTCTGAGCTGTCAGCACAGAGCCCGACACCGGGCTCGAACCCACGAACCGTGAGATCATGACCTGAGCCGAAGTCAGATGCTTAACTGACTGAGCCACCTAGGCGCCCCTGGGGCTTGCTTTCAAAGGACCCAGTTCCTAGATTCCAGAACTGAAATCTGTATTTGAAAGAATTAGGTGCATAGAATCGAACTCCAGGAAGTGAAATGTTTGTTGCACTTCAACTCGCTTTGCTTCCAAGTGCTGTAATGAAGTTCAGGGTTGTTGAACTTGAGTGCTGAGTTTGTTATGGTGCAGTCAGCGGCCAGTCATGTGTACAAGGACCACCTGTGTATTCTCTCCCATGGGGTGGGGGGTGTATGTGAAGGGCCAGATGGCTCAAGAGGGTGACATTGTCCCTTCTGTGTGTCTGCACATGCCTCCTGAGTCCCTGCTTTGTATGTCTGACGGCCACCAGCCCCGAGAGCACAGGCCACCAGCCCTAGGAGCACAGATCCAGGGGAGGGCCCTCCCCCCGCTGCACAGAGCTTGTGGTCACCAGCAGGCGACCTAAGGGAGCACCCATGCAGAAAATGAGCACGTGCGTGGGTTTAACTCAGGAGAGACCTGGGTGGGGTGGGGTGGGAGGTGGGGACTGATCTTTAAGAGGATTCGGGCCCAGACAAGGCCACAGAGCAGTGGGGACAAGTAACGTCATCAGGTCTGTAGCAGAACTTGTTCTGTGCCTCAGATTCGAGGTTCAAGATGACCACTCAGCAGGTGCTCGCAGCTGCTAGAAGCAGTCCTTGCTTCCTGTTTCCCCGCACATTCACCAGGCCTGTCTTGAGCCCTGCCCGTGGCCACAGTGTCTGAGATTGCAGTCTGGTTGGGAGGAGATTTTGCCCCCAGCCCCACCCCCTAAGAGATACCTGGCAGTGTCTGAAGATGTTTTTGTGCTACGGGCTTATCTAGTGGGCAGAGGCCAGGGATGTTACCAGGATCCCACAGTGCACAGGAGTGTCCTGCAAGTTGTCTGGCCCCAAATCTCAGTAGCTTTCAGAGAAGAACCTTGGTGGGTGGGGAACATTCTAACGCTCTGGTTTTGGGTGATTTGGGGGCACCTGGGTGGCTCAGTCGGTGAGGCTCCCACTCTTTGATTTCAGCTCAGGTTATGCAGGCTCTGTGCTGTGCTTGGGATTCTCTCCCTCTGTCTCTGCCCTTCCTCTGCTCGCGGTCTCGCTTTCTCTCAAAAACAAATAAACTTAAAAAAAAAATATCCTGACTAATTTGGAAACAAGTGTGAAGAAAGGGTTGTGCCAGAGCAGCAAGGAAGGTTCCTGGAGAAGGGACACATTTGAGTGGGTTTTGGAGGATGAGTAAGAGTTCTCCGGAAGAGGAGCCAGACGGAGACCTAGCAGAGGTGAGGGAGAATCTAGACTGGGAACCAAATGTGCGCGGAGGTTGGAAGAAGTTTGATATGGGCTCCGGGCGGTGGTTTCGGTACATTTTTTACCCTGTTTGTGGAGGTGTAGAGAGGGCTCTCAAAGCCTTGGAGGTTAAAGAAATCAGGGTCGCAGTCTCGTGTCTGAGGCCAGTGGAGAGGCGGTCCTGGTTCCCCTTGGGCTGTGGAAGTCAGCCGTGCCCTGGGACGGTTGGAGATGCCCATTTGGACCCGTGTGCCATCATCCCCTGTGGGGCCTTAATACAGAGGACGTGTAGACTCTGGAGCAGAAAGGGACTCTTCCAGAGTCTTGGTGGTGGAAACTGCCCGGCTTTGGTGGTGGTAGACCCCTTAGAAAGACCTGCATCCCAAGCTCTGCTCAGCTTGCTAGTAGCTTCTACTCGCCAGTTTTATCTCCGCTCCCTGGAATCTTACCCAGAAAATGGCAGTTTTTCCAGCAGAGACCATCCCAGCCCGGGCACACCCCGCCCCCCACAGCCCCGCCCGAGCCCAGCCATTCTCTGGGCGGGGAATGCAGGCTTCTGCCAGTCCCCCATGCTGCCCTGCGCACTGCCCTGGCGAAGGGGCTGATCTCTGGAGCGCAGCGTACGCTGGGCAGCGGCCGAGCACTTAACATGCGGATCTCACCCCCGTTTGGTTTTCTTATCTGTAGACCAGGGAGAATAGTTACAGGGTCGCCGTGGGAGTTAACAGAGCCCTTTCTCACGTATTCCCAGAGGCTTGCCTGGGCTGTGACAGTGCACTGTGCCTTCCCCTTCACAGCCGCCCTCTTGGCCCGGGACTGTCTCTCTTTACAGGTGCAGACACTGAAGCCCCAGGAGGTGTTGGGATCTGAACGGGCCATCTCTGAACAGTGAGGCCCTGAGCAGGCAGAGGGAGAGGAGGGACAGCAAGGGAGGTGGCAGTGTCCTTGGGCTGGGGTCCCTCCTCTAAGCCTTCGTTTGCTCCATTGGGAAGGGGTTGAGCTGGGAGGCAGGAGAGAAAGTCACTCTGGGAGGGGCGGACCCTGCAGGACCGCTGAATGACCTGGCCCCACACCACTGAGAAATGTGTACCTGTGGGCTAGGCAGAAGTGCCAGCCTGAGTTACAGAATCGGGCTGATGATGGTTCTGACCACAGGGGAGAGAATAAAACTCAGTAACGGGGGCCCTTACCCGACTCCAGGTCCCCTCCTCCACCGCTTTAGCACGTCGTTCTTTCCACATCATTCTTTCTGTGCCCAGGTTTCTTTGCCTGTGAGGTGGGCTGTGAGCTTACATTCCTGTGGGGTTCCAGAGAAATCAGCAGAAGGGCCCTCTGGCCCAGGGGCCGAGAGCGAACCTTCCCTACACTGTGATTGGCAGACGGTCCTCACGGTCCAGTGACCCCTGGTCTTCTGGGGCATTTGGAAGCTGCCATGTTGGATCAGATACAGGCCCTGCCCGCTGTGGAGTTCACAGAGTGTGAAGCCACACGGGTGTGACACGGCAGAGAGTAGTGAAGGTGGTGGGGTGGGAGGTCCAGGGTGGGAGTGGGCCTATCGGGGCGGGGAGAGATCATCTCCAGTTTGGAGCCATGGGGAGGGATTCCCAGAGGTGGCCTTTGCCTGGGTGTTAGAAGGTCAGTAGGAGTCATCAGTCGTTGAGGACCAGGAGGGAGGGAAGGCGTTCCGGCTCGAGGCAGATAAAGGGAAGAAAGTCACATAGTGATTTCATGGAGGAAGGAGCAGGGCGTGATGGAAAGTGGACCTTGGATTGCAGGGGAGGGTGCCGTTCCTCCAGGCGAGAGGGAGGCTCCAAGATTGAGCAGGGCTGAGCAGGGCGGTGCTCGCTGGGTGCTGCTGGGATGGCTCGCTGAAGGCTCCCCAGGGCCAGCCCAGATTCTTGAAAAGAGTAGATAGATGAGCCATCCACACGTGCTCTGTGTTCCGAGGCTGTGCGGTAGGGGCTCGGCCTCTGGGTGCAGGCTCGCCAGTCGGGAAGCCCAGGGGCCTTGTGGCTGCTTCGGGCTCGGCTACTGTGCAGTAACCTTTTGTCCTTAGTCATCAGTGAACAGAGCTTCCTGCAGATTGCGTCTGATATGCGGGTCCAGCTACCAGTTCCTGCTTTTAGGAACTACAAGTATTTAGAAAGCTCTGAAATGCAATCCTCCTGGAAGGTCATGTTCACTTTGCCTGGTCCAAGTTCAGAGGAGCCCAGGGCTTTCTCTGGAGGCTCCCGGGACCGTGGGGCAGCATTGAGGCCCCTCTTGCAGACCTCTGTGTGATGGCTTCAGGCCTGGTGGGCCAGGGAGGCCTTCTGACCTCCTGATGTGTCTACCGGGCTCACTGTGGCTCAGGAGCTGAGGTGCAAGCTGCCACGCCCTGTGACCCGGACCAGTCACCAACCCCACTATGAATGGTGTGGTGGCCTCCGACCCCTGCTGGGCACCTGAGCCTGAGCAGACATGGGGGCATGAAGGAGCTCTGGGGAA
This sequence comes from Mungos mungo, assembly GCA_004023785.1. Taxonomy (NCBI): domain Eukaryota; kingdom Metazoa; phylum Chordata; class Mammalia; order Carnivora; family Herpestidae; genus Mungos; species Mungos mungo. The sequence continues at coordinate 62,582 of PISW01005864.1, read as the reverse complement.
GCTGGCGGCCCAGACACTGCCCAGACAAAGTGACTTTCAGGAGTCCCCCCTTCCTTGGTGTAGCGAGTCTCCCGGGTGGGGCCTGGGAAGGTATGGGGGCTAGTTTCCTGGCAGAAGGTCTGGCCCTAGGAGGCCAGGGGGTGTCTGGTCCACAAGAAAATGGGCCTCCTCAGGTTGGGCTGAGAGGCCTACTTTCAGCTGGCCCTGCTGGGCCCCGAACCCGTGCTCTGTCAGCAGCCTGAGCACCCTCACCTGGCTGCCCCTGCAGGCCTTAGGGTCTGCAGGAGCTTGATGGGCTAGCCGTGGCCCCGAGTCTTTCCTCATGTCTGTGACTCTTTGCATCTTCCGTGTCTGCTGTGAGGCTCGCTGACCCCCCCAGGGGTGTGGACCGCAGTCTGGGCTGACGCCAGGGTCTCACCAGCCCCAAGCTCTGCCCCTCACTCAGCTATGTCACTGAGTGCCCACTAGCAGACCCTGAGCAGGGGGCGGGTGGCTCTTGTTCTAGTTCCCAGGTGGGCCTGGAGAGGGGGGGGACCCCAGCCAGGTAAGGCCCAGGGAGCAGCTCCTCAGCCCAGGAGGGCCCGAGTGGGCTGGAGTGGGGGTCCTGTGTGTGCTGTGGGGGTCCGGGAAGAGTGCAGTTAGTGGGGTCGGGTTCTGCCACTCCCGAGGGAAGGATATCAACCAGGGGAACGAGGTGAGGAGACGTGGTGCTTAGAGACGGGAAGGGGGTGGTGTAGCGGGCCACGGGAGGTAGAGAATGGTCCAGAAGGTATTGTCGTCATCTCCTGGAGGGCCTGAATGGAATCTGGCGGGGGCGGAAAGAGGAGGTTGGTTTGGGAATGTTGAAAAAGACAGCCCGGGGAGGGGGGGCGGCGGTGGAGGGTCAGGAGCAGGCCTGGGGTCGGGGCGAGTAGATGGAAAGTTGCGGCGAGCTATCAGCCAGCCAGCCATGTCCCCTTGGCACCAGGGTTTCCCTCTGGTTTCTGCCTCAGCTCTCCTGTCCCCTGATGGCAAGCACCTACACTGCCAGGAGAAGGGCAGCAAGTCCTGGGGGAGGGGCACCCCCGCCTCAGCAGCCTCTAGGGGACGACCCCAAGGCCTGGCCTGAACCATCTCTGAAGGCTCCAGGGGAGGGGGAGCCCCTGCCGCCACAGGTTATTCCTTGGTGCACCCAGAATTGGCTTCTTTGCCTTCCTTGCCTCGTTTTCCCCGTTCCCTAGCTCTGCCCCAAGTAAACTACTCACCCAAGTGTTTCTCTTCTCCGAGGAGGCAGGAGAGAGACAAGTGAGGGGAGCCGCCCCCCCTGTCAGGCGGGGGAGTGGGGGCTGGGTTCCAGTCCTGTGGCCTTACAGACTCCACACTCTGCTGATCCAGAAGGAGCCTGACCTGGCAGAACACAGTGGGGACAGGGTACCTGTTACTTCTGCCTCCCGGAGCCAGCCTCCCCATGTGTGCCTAGCAGAGCTGGGGGAGGTCGCTGCAGACTTAGACGGAGTCATCCTGTTCAGCTGGAGAATCCGACCCCCTCCCTCGCTGTCTCCGTTGTATTTGTGAGGCAGACAAGAGCCATTTCTCAGCTCGGAATTCTGGTGCTGCGCCTGCTGGGGGATGACCTTGGGCGCTTCACACCCCCTGCACTGGCCACCCTGACCATTTAGGGGAAGGACTGTTGAGGGGCAGAACTTTATCCCCAAATCTCTGCCTACTCTGGTATCCCTGCCCTGGGCCCTCGGAGCCCCCAGGGGGTTGAATGCCAGCCAGCAGGGGTGCTCAGTTGTCCTTGGGATGGGTTTCTCACCTGTAGAGTGGGCTGGTGGTGCCCACTGAGTGGGTGTAAGACCCCTCAGTCAGCCTGGAAACAGACACCTGGAGAAGGATCTCGGTAGTGGTGGCCTGGGGCCAGCTTCTGTTCGAGGGATTTTGTCCATGTTCGAGTTTTAGAGTATGAAGCGCTAATTCGGGCCAGGAGTGGGTTGGATTGCACACATTTTAATTTTATTGAGGCATAATTTAGATACAGGATTCCTCTGCTGCACAGTTTGACAAACGTGTACAGCCCGTAATCGCTGCTGTAATCCAAACACAGAACCTTCCCGTCATTTCCAGAAGCTCTCTCCTAAGCCCTTGGCGCCAGTGGGCTCCCTTCACCCCCGGCACCCCGCAAGAACCAATCTGCTTTCTGTCCCCGTAAGTGTGTCTTCTCTGGAATATCGTGGAGAAGGAGTCTCGCAACCCAGGGTTGTCTTCTGTGTCTTTTAGCGTAATGCCTGTAAGGTTCCCTCAAGTTGTTGCATGTGGCGGTGGTTTGTTCCCCTTCATCGCGGGGTCACAGCCACCATGTGGATCCAGCGCAGTGTTCCTTCATTCACCTGTTGGTCGTTCCCAGTTTGGTGCTATTAACGCGTCAAGCAGCGATGAACCCGCACACAGGTGTCTTTCTGGGGCTGTGTGCTTCTGTTTCTGGGGCACGCACCTCGGGGCGGGACTGCGGGTTTTGTGTGGGAAGCGTGTGCCTAAGTTCATGCAAAACCAGCGAACTCTCCCACCCGCACCGCTTGCATTCCCACCTGCGGTACGTGGACGTTCCAGCGCCCGCACCCCTGCCCTTGCCAGTGTTCGGTGATGTCAGCCTTTGAAGCTTGCTGGTTCCGGTGGGTGTACAGCGGTATCTTATTGTAGCTTCCATTTGTTTTTCCCAGAAGGCTGATGACATTGAGCGCTTTATCCTGTGCTTGTTTGCCATTCACGACCTCCTATTTGAATACCTGATCCCTTTCTAATTTCATTGGCAAAGGGTTATTCTGAGATGGATTAATTTATGAAAAATTATGTCAAGCGCCCGCTACGTCACTTAATGCTAAGTATTAAGTCTCAGGGGTGAAGAGGACTCAGTAAACTTTTCTTTCTCCAAAAAACCATTTATTGAGCACCTGCTATTCATTAACTGCTCTGAGGGCTGAAAAGATAAATGCACTTGAAGCAGCTTGCAGAAAAAACAAATTAGAAGAGGTGACAGGAAGGTTCAGGACTGCAGGTTCCCCTGCTATCCAAAAACAGTGTTCTGTGAAACTTCCTGTGAGCCAGAATGGCCCAGTGCAAAGCAATAGTTACCATTACTTTGTAATGAAAAACTTTTGAGTGTTCCTAGACCCCCAGATCACCTTCCTCAGGCTTCTCTGACACCTTAGCACACGTCTTGCTAACAGATGCACGAAATAAATGGTGATAAAGCTCAGGTGCTCTTAGACACAGCTCGGAGCTCTGGTAGCTTGACGCTAAGTGTGGTTCCCAGGGAGGGAACTGGGGGGGCGGTGCTTGCTGCTCTGGCCGGGGGGGGGCGCACTGCCCCGTACCGGCTCACCTCACTGTGACACCAATGCTGGATGCTCTCTTGGCTTTTCGCCTTTTTTCATGAGAGTGAAGAATCCTGTTTGGATTTCTTCCAGTTAGTGAAAAACAGGTACTCAGTGTAGGTCTTTTGGAAAAGCAGAGTGGTGCGGTGCAAGCGTGGGAGAGGAGACCATCATGGGAGGCTTCATGCAGGATACAGCTCTTGGGTTAGGCCTCCTAGTAGGTGTCGCTAGGCAAGAGGGGTGCTCCTGGCCCTGGGAACAGTGTTTGTGGAGACAGGGACTAAGAGGAAAGCCGGAAGTGGGGGGAGGCGGGGCTAGCAATTAGGGTGTACCCCTCTGGTCTCAGTCTTGTGGGACGGGGTGTGGGGACCCCATAGCCTCTGATCCTGTGGTCAGGGCAGAGAGGAGGGGGCGGCTGGGGATCAGGTTAGATGCACCTGCAGCAGCCACGCAGGGGACCGATTGTGGCCCCAGCCTCCAGCCCGTGGGAGTCTGCCTCTTGCAAGAGCCCTTAGTCCCTAGAAGGTGGACAGCGGGAATCAGGAGCAGAGGACCGCGTCTTTATTCCCTCCTGAAAGGAAGCCCAGCCGCAGAGACAAATTGAGAGCATCGCAGTATGCGTGCGTCGGGTTCACTGAGGCCTCTCTGCTGGGTGTGCAAGTGGGGGGCCGCTGTGCTCCACTTTTAGTAAATTCTACGTTAAAACCTCGTTGTCGAGCCGTGGAGATACTCCTGGTCCCACATGCCGGCCCTGTTCTTGCTGTGAGTCCAGCCAACCCTCCATCTGTGCTGCAAAGCGAGTGGGAGCCCACGGTTCCCGGCGGAGGCTGTGGCGAGGAGAGGCTCCCGGCCGCACCCCCGCCCCCACCCTGCCCCTGGAGCTCGAAGCAGGGCCCTGGGTCAGGCCTTGCCCTGGCAGCCGGGGTAGAGCTGCTCGTGAACGGGGGGCCGACACACAGGGGACTAGAGAACGCAGCAGCCAGTGGTTGCCTCCCACCAAGGAAAGTAGGACAGTCGGCTTTCGGTGAAACCTGCGTCCCGTGCATGTGTGCCTCACAAACACGTACTTGTACTATGACGAGTGCAGGCAAGCCAGAGAAAGGCCATCGTCTCGAGCTCTGCAGCTGCAGACTCTAAAGGGAAAGAGATGAAACTACCTGGATTTGTCGCCCGAAGACAGGCAGGCCGTGGGCGTGCTGCTGGAGGTTTTGACTTCAGTGTTTGTGTCTGTGTTCCCTCCGCCCCCAGCCCCACCCCCAAATCCACTAATCGGGAGCGTGGGAAGCATTCTTCATGTGCCTCCTGTCTCCTCCCTGCAGAACCCAGCCGTTGCTGACATCTACACGGAGCACGCCCATCAGGTGGTGGTGGCCAAGTACGCGCCCAGCGGGTTCTACGTTGCCTCTGGAGGTAATCTTTGCACACGGATGCACGTGGTGGGGCCCAGGAGGCCCCCAGGCCAAACTGGGCTTCGGGCTTGGGAGGGTAGGGTGGCGGGAGGTAGAGATGGAGGAGGGGTGGTGGGGAGAGGGGAAGGGAGCGTGGAGGCGGCAGGTGGAACTAGTGTGATGTATTCCGCCTGGGGCTGACAAGGAAGGTAGAGGCCTCCAAAAAGCCCCGTCGCAGGACTTTGTAGGTGGCGGTGCCCCAGCTGGTTCCAGCTCCGAGGTCAGCAGAAATGCTCACGTGAGGCTGGCCCGAGGCCTCTGTGGGTAGCTGTATCGTGATGTTCTGGAGCTCGTTGTGTGTGTGTGTGTGTGTGTGTGTGTGTGCGTGCTTTCTGAATTGCAGCTTTGTCTCGTGTCACCTTTATTCATGAGCTGCTCCTTTCCCAGTCCCCTCAGTGCTGGCCTCAGGCAAGCGCTCTGGTCTGTGCCTTTGCTCTCTCAAGCCAGGCTTTTGTGTGGCTCTGTGGGAGGCTGGCTAAGCGGAGGGACAGAAAGATCTTTACCATGTAGGATGCTTTGTTTACCCCGTTCTTTGGGGTAGATCTTTTTACCATTTCCCGATGAAAAAGGGAGGCGCAGAAGTGAGCATGGCTTACCCACGCCTCGCATTTGTGCACTCCCTCAGCCGTTCAGACACTCAACAAGATGCTCATGGCCGCCTTGCCTGTACCCGGCTGTGCCTTGTACCCCAAGGAGAGCCAGGCAAGTGAGCCGATGTGGGCCTGGGCCTCGTCAGCCTCCCCCGAGAGCAGCAGAGATGGAGGAAGGGCTGGAAGAACTAACTGGCCAGGAGAGGAGGCTGGAGGTCATGCTCTCCAGGAGCCTCGGTCTGCACCGGGAGGCAGCTCGGGGCCCTGTCCCTGGAGGGCACGCCCGTTACTGATTGTGCAGCCTTCCTTGAATAACGAACCGTCCTGGGCCTCGGTGTTCTCTCCCAGAAGCTGGACAGAAGATCCAGAGTAGCAGTGTGTGTAGGATGCATACGACTGTCTTGCACTGGTGGCCACCTGACAGCAGGTGACCCACGTGTCTGCCCCTAAACTGGGACACGCTGGGGCAACAGGCGTGCCAGCAGTCGGGGCCGCATGTGACAGGCTCGGCCAGGAGCCTGGCCCATCGTGGGCGTTTAATGAGGTTTGTGTTTAGGTCTACTCCAAGGCTATTCATTTATTTTTTAATGTTTGTTTATTTTTGAGATCGAGCGAGAGACAGAGCATGAGGAGCATGAGCGGGGGAGGAACAGAGAGAGAGGGACACACAGAATCAAAGCAGGCTTCAGGCTCTGAGCTGTCAACCCAGAGCCCAGGGTGGGGCTCGAACTCATGGACCGAGAGACTGTGACCTGAGCCAAAGTCGGACGCTTAACCGACTGAGCCACCCAGGCATCTCTTGTAAACCTTTCATTTATATGCCTTGATTTATTTTTGCCCTGTGATTTTTTATTCCCCTGCCCCGGTCCTGCTTGCCAGCGAAATACCTTCTCCTTGGAAGCCTCCAGACTTGGCCCTGGCGCTGGGAGCCACAGGCTCAGCTGCTGAGTCACTTGGGAGCCCCAGGCAGGGCACTGCACCAGCCAGAAATCTGGGTGCTTCAGACCCCAGTGCTGAGTTGGTGAGGGAGGCTGGCTTGGCAACCCTGGCAAAGGACAGTCCACATAAGTAAATGATCAGTGTGACATTTTTCTCAGAAATGTGCCCTGAGGCGGCGGAGGAACCTAGGGAGGTTTGGGCTGCATGCAGATCAGGTGTTCTGCTCGGAGGTCGCATTTTCGTTTCTAGCGTGCTCCTCCCTTGAATCGAGCGGACACACGGAAGCCTCCACTGCAGAGACTAAGTCCTAGGCTAAAAATAGTGTGGTTGTGCAGGAGGGAGGCTGGCAAAGCATGTGCTCTCTGGTTAACTGGGTTCCTTGGTGCCCGGGGTGCCCTGGGTCTGCTGGGGGAGGGGCCCAGTACTTCGGGAGGCCTGCAGCTCCCTCCTGGACGGGGTTTCAGCCCTTGGCAGGACCTTTAGAGTCCTGGAAGTCTGGATGATCCGTGTCTGCCGAATGGTAGAACCTTCCAGAAGGCCTGAGTAAGGAGCCCATGGCAGGGGCTGGGCCCCCAGGCCCAGACAGCGCAGTTGGTCTCTGCCCCGGGGTTGACACGGCCCACAGTGCCATGTTCTCCGTGCAGAGCCATCTACAGGGCAAGCCCAGTTCTTTCCAGCAGTGTCTTCCTTGTGTAATCTGGATGCTGGCACTCTGTGCCCCACGCTCAGTCCCTGGGGGGTGCTCAGGGGTGAGGGTTGCTCAGATGAGGAACGTAGAGGAGAGGCCGTCTGTGGAGCTGGTGAGCAGAGGGCTTGGTGAAAGGCACGGAAAGGCCCCCACAGTCCCCGCTCCCCATCGCCCCCCGCCCCGTGTCATTAAGCTGCTGGAGGGCAGGAGAGAGAGGGGGCGGGCTCACCCAGCGCCCTCCTATTGCCTGTCCCAGTGGCGGACAGCAGGCACTCTTTCCCCGTATATACATACAGTGGAACGCGACGCAGTCCGAAAAAGCAGGAGGTTGTGCTGTTAGAGATGGCCCAGGAAGACCCAGGAGGTATCATGCTAAGCAAAGCAGACTGAGAAAGACCAATACCGTATGGTTCTTCTCAGGAGCGGAATCTTAAAATAAACATGAATAAACAGCAGAATCAGACCTGTAAATACGGAGAACACGCTGGTGGTGGCCGGGGGGTGGGAGGCACTGGCTTCCAGGTGTGGAATGAGTCACGGGAGCGGAAGTCCCAGCGCGGGGAATAGTCGGTGACATTATAGTAACGAAGTGTGGGGACAGATGGTAGCTACGTGTGAGCACAGTGCAATGTGTCAGCTTGTCACATCACTAAGCTGCGCACCTGAAAGTGACGTAACGTCAGTTCTCCTGGACGAGCCCGTGGGAGGCGGCTGGCAGTCTGTGTGCTGGGCCTGGAGAGGAGCCCAGGGAGGCGGGAAGGCTGGGTCCGTCCTGGTCGAGCAGGCGGGACACTCTTGGTCTGTGCTACGCTCAAGTGTAGATGCCGATTCGGTGTGACTCTGCAGAGCCCCCTGGACCAGCCTGGGTACAGCCAACCACGGTTTGGTGTGTGCATGAGTGCGTGCACATGTGTGACTGTGAGTGTCCTTGGTGCGCACACAGCCTCTTCCGTTCCTGCTGGCCCCTTTGGTAGGGACGCCCCTGGCTGCAGGTCATCTTTGGAGCTCACCTCCGCCAGGCAGCCTTCCCAGGCCTCACCCAGAGAAGCGCAGGGCCCCCAGGAGTTCACACGTGGGGCTCTCCTGGGGAAGTCAGTCCCTCCTTGTCTGCCGCGAGGGACCATGGGTCCCGGGTGTTTGCTCACGAGTCGGTCTCTGGCAGCCTCCCGCAGAGCCCTTGTTCGCTGTCCAGTGCTGAGTGATGAGCAGCTTGACGATTGGACCCTGGCAGGGAAGGGAAGGGTATGCTGCGCCCCGACCCCACATCACTCATTACCAATCCCCGAGGAGAAGCCTCTGGCTTCTGTCTGTAGTGCCGCTTCCCCTTCCGGCACCCTCGTGCGCCTCCCATGGGGATCCTGCGACACCCACGTCGTCTGGGCTGTGGGACGCGCCTGCGACGCGAGGGCCCGGCGCGGGTGGAGTGGAGGGGGCCCTGGCAAGCTTTAGCTGCACGCAGCTGCGCTCCTGGTCTGTGTGAGTGCGGCCACTGCGTGGGAGAGGCTGCTGTGTTGTCACATTTTGGAAGTGGAGAACTCCAGTCCCGAGCGTTAAGAAATCTGCCCTAGACCCTCGCGCTGCTTAGACGCTCCCCCCGCCACGAGGAAACTGCAGCCCTGGAACCAGACCACTTCCCGATGCCTCGGACACATGCCTCCGCGTGTTCCTGGCGTTCTGGTCCCCGCACAGGGCGTGTCACCCGGGTGACTGCTGGCCCTCGCAGAGGCCACAGGCTCTGACTGACCAGGGGCAGGTTTTGCTTCCATGAGACTCGTCCCTCCTCCCGGAAACAGCCGGGGCGACTCCAGCAAGCCTACGAGCCCTGGGTGGTGCTGTGCGGGCCGTGTGCCCACATGGCCGTGCCCCAGGGGTCACCATGGCTCTCACCACCCCCCTGCGTCCACAGATGTATCTGGGAAGCTGAGGATCTGGGATACCACGCAGAAGGAGCACCTCCTAAAGTATGAGTATCAGCCTTTCGCTGGGAAGATCAAGGACATTGCTTGGACGGAAGACAGTAAGAGGATCGCAGTGGTCGGGGAAGGAAGGGAGAAGTGAGTCTCTGGCCTCGGCACCCCCGCCTGTGTCCCTTGGCTTTGCTTTCTTTCCGGGGGCCCCTGGTGGGAGGGGAGCAGGGACGTCTGTGCCAGCTTGGACTTGTGTGTGGAGTCCGTCCCCCCGCACCCCCCAGGGCCCAGGTGCCTCTCTGTCTCCAACATCCTGGGCCCCTCACCTCCCGGAGCTCCAGCCGCCGTGCCCACAGACCGGGCAGCAGGGAAGGAGGTGGGAGAGTTGTGGCTGTCAGGAGCATCACTGGGGTCTCTCCCAGCACACCCGGCCCCACCTGGTTGCTGAGAGCTGGGCACACCACCTGAGGTGGTCACTGAACGAGGAAACGGGGCGGGGGCAGGTGGCCCGCAGTGGCTGCCGCGCTCACAGCTCTAGTGACCAGACGAGTCAGTACCGCAACTCAGGTTTCCTGCTCCAAGTGCGGTCAGGGCTCCCCCCAGGGCACCCCGGCTGCCGTCAAGCACTTGGACTTGGCAAACACACATCTCCCTTACTCAGAGGCTATTTTTACTGCATGTTCTGGCAGGTATTAGTTCTGCCATAGCTTTTCCAGCCATCCTGCTGGCCTTAACAACTCAGTTTTCATTCGGTCACACATAGTAACCCCCGCAGTACGTTTTTATCAGATGCCAGCTGAGCGCAGGCATCAGCTCCCTCCCGGCGGGGGTGGTGGCTGGTAAAGCCCTGGGTCCCGCCCAGGAAGACTGTTAGGAAACCGCTCAGCCATCGAGCTGCTCCACTGGCAGGTGTTTCTACGGCACCTTCGACCATGTAGGGGTCCCAGTCCCTGAAGGCACCTGCTCTCGGATTCTCTGACAGATGCTGTGCAGACCCGAAGCCACGGGGGGGCCTTGAGTGTTCATTCCTTTACCGAGCGTGCGCGAGGGCCCTGCACACTGCCCCCTCTGAGCACAGCTGCCCACATCTCCTGCACCGCCCCCGGGGCTGACTGTTTCCTGTGACTCCTCTCGTTGGGTAAAGGTTTGGAGCCGTCTTCCTGTGGGACAGTGGCTCCTCCGTGGGCGAGATCACGGGACACAACAAAGTCATCAACAGCGTGGACATCAAGCAGAGCAGACCGTACCGGCTGGCAACGGGCAGTGACGATAATTGTGCCGCGTTCTTTGAGGGGCCACCATTCAAGTTCAAGTTTACAATTGGCGTAAGTGGACGTCCCCCTGGGGGTGGCTTGCATGCGAAACCAGCAGTCCAGACCTGCAGGCGCTGGCAGCAGGCCGCAGGCACGTGCCTTTAACACCGCAGTGTGTTGACGTGTGGCCAGAAGTGGGCTTACAGGGGAGCTTCGCACACGAAGCGTGTGGGGCAGCCCTCGAGCCCCCGCCCACACAGTCCTCAGGCCCGTGTGGATGGTTCTAGCAAGGTGGGTGTGGAGGCCCCAATACCAGAGCATTTTAACCTTGAACTTAGCTGCACAGCGGCCCACAGGTCCAGAGCGACTCCCTGCCCTATCTGGTCAAGGATTAAATGAGAGAATGTCCTTAAAGTGGTTTCCTGGGCCTGCTCTTAACTCGGTGACTAACCGCAGTGATTCATAGACACGGCGGGCAGAGTGTGGCTGGAAAGGATGATGACCTCAGCAGGTACCCCGGGCAGCACCCAGCTGGTGGGCAGAATCTGCAGAGGAGGGCTCTGCGTGGGGTCCTGCTGGGAGTGGAACAGGCTTCAACCCATGCCCAGAGCACCTGAGCAGGGCCAGGCCGGCTGCATGGGAAGCACAGCAAGGCCTTCTGTGCCCCTCAGGGTGTGCGGCTCAGAGGTCCCTTTCCAGCAGTCCGTGTGGCTGCCGCCTGGCTGGTGGGCGGCGGTGGCTTTGGTGAAGGCTGTGGTTCTAGGTCAGCTCTCACTGCGTGCAGGTGGACGGGCCATGGGAGGCAGGGTGAGCGAGGAGTGCTGAGTCAGACGGAGTCAGATAACGGAGCATCCTGCCTCGCACCCAGGAGAGGAAGGCTGAGGGAGACGGGAGGTTTCTGTGGCAACAAGAGGCCATCCTAGCCTGTCTCAGTGACGCTGTCTGGCTCCCAGGTCCCCCCTCCTTCTCCCCTGCTGTTTGATTTCACTTGGACGTGATCTGGGCTCTGAGCTGGTGGGGCTCCCTTCCCTGCCCCGGGAGGGATCATTTCCTCTTTGCAGATGGAGAGAAAACCCGGCAGGGAGCAGCTCAGTGGTGAGTGAGTAGACCAGGTTTTGCGTCTAGTCAGCTCGAGCTGTGACTTCACCACACTGCCAGCCTTCTACGTGCCCTCACTTGAGGACTTGGCTGGGACATACTTCCTCTTCCCGCTCTTCTTTCTAACCCAAGAATACAGCCCTCACCCCGGAGTGCTGGCGGGGGCTCAGGTGTGAATGTTTGCCTGGCTGGCACCTGGGTCCAGAAAGGGCACATAGTTTGTCCTCATGTCTGCCTCTGGAGCCTGTCCCCTGTGGGTCCTGCATGAGGACCTGGGAGAGGTCAGAAGTGCTGCAGACCTGGAATGGGGGACACTGGGGACAGCCCAGCACTGCAGCTGGCTGGCTCTGCAAGCCTCGGGTGGACGATGGTGTGTCTGGGTCCCCCTTGGAAGATGGGATGGTGACGGCCCTCCACTGGCCCCGCCAAGCTGTGGGCGCACGTGAGATGCTGGCGAGCATCTCCGCATCCACGAGGAGTTCTTTGGGCTTCCGTTGGAGAAGATTCTAGTAGCCTCGGTTGGCCTAGAGAATGAAGGCTGGGGAGAGCACTCGGTCCCCCCGCCCCACCGGCACCCACCCCATATGCCTTGTAAAGTGCCGACAGCTTTGTCCATGAGTGACTTTTCCACGTGCATCTGCCCTGGAGGCTCAAAACCCCAGAGTAAAGCTGGAGTGGATGGCTGGCTGCCCACCGTCCAGGCTCCAGCTTCTTGCTGTCTTCCTCTTGAGCACGTTCAAGGCCACGGGATGAGGGCGTGGGCATGCAGGAGCACAGGGGAGCTGAGTTCAAGTTGCCCCGAAAAAGGAGTTGTCCTCAGTGTCAGCACGCGCTAAAATAAGACACCACCGCTGGTGCTTGTACCGGGGGGAGGGAACGTGTTTCAGAACAGACCAGAGTGACCCCACTCGCTGAGGTCAGACCACCTGCCCATCCTGCTGGCTCGAGCAGGGGGACCGAATTGCTTTTCGTTTTTGTTCCCGCGTTTATTGGTTTCAACCAGCCACTTGTGTCGTGGAGAGTGACTCCTGGTGCCTCCAGGCCTGAGTCTTGGATCAGCTTCAGCCAGACTCTCCTGGGCCCTCGGGCTCTCGGTTCAGCGTTAGTTTTTCTTTAAACCTGCAATGGGCCCAGGAGGCTGTAGAAACTCAGGGTGGAGGAACCTTCACCTGAATGGGCCTTGGCCCACCCACATTTCAGACACCGTTGGGCCCCCAGGGGAGGCCGATGTGGGATGGAGGCTTTGGGCATCCCTGTCTCCGCCCTTGACATTCTGTGGGTAAAGGAGCTAAGAAAAAAGGGGCAGGGGACCCTTGCCTGCTCCTGTCCCTACAGTAGCAGGCATTTCTTCCTGCCACGTGCGTCTCTGCAGCAGGTGCGTCTGGGCGTGTGAGAACAGGCCTGGCGAATCATCGTCTGCTGGCCTGCTTTGCCCGTGCACCCGCCCGCTGGGGTGCTCTGTGAGCGTGCACACCCCTCTGGCCCTCCTGCTCTGTCGGGTGAGCGGGTTGGCTGCCCCGGGCTGGCCGTGGACGCCCTTCTGTAGCAGACACTGCAGGGGACGGCGTCCATGTCCAGGTGTTGTGGTCACAGGGCAGCACTTCTGTGCCCCGCGCCTGCTGATGCAGGCTGCGGCCCTCTGCCCTGGAGGTGGAAACTTCCCGACTGAGGGTCTGAGCGCAGATGGAGCACCTGCACCTCCTCTCCTCCCAGGGGCCCGGCTGGGCTGCTCCGGGAGGGACTGGTCCTCCCCCACCCCAGGCGGCTCCAGGCGGGGGCGTCCCGCGTCCTTCTATGCAGCGGAGGTGACTTGAGCTACAAATCTGTCTTTGCTATTATTAGAACTGCTGCTTTTCCAGACAGTTAAGTAAAATCAGAGCGCTGATATGCAGGATTTTCTGGTAGTATTTCTCCCGTCTCCTAACTCACTCCGTGTGGGGCCTTTGAAGTGTATTGGGGGCCTGCTTTGTCCTGGGCCTGGGCGGGGCCCACAGAATGCCCTGCCTCGGCAAGCATAGCCTTTCTGCCCTTGTGTCTGCTGGTCTTGCTTTTCGGAGAGCTGTGGGCGCATTAGTGACGGTCGTGCTGGGGGTGGGGGGCAGCAGGACACGTCCCCTCCCTCCTGTTTCCTTCCTCGTCTCCCGCGCAAGCCGTGGCTGACCGCAGGCAGGCAGGCCGGCAGGCAGGGTGAGTGGCCTGGCCAGGCTCACGTGGAGAAGCTTGCTGTCCCCTTCCCTTTCTCCGGAGTCAGTGGTAGCTGAGCTTGGCGAAGGATGCGGTGTGTGGCCCCTCACAGCGCCTTACAGGGAAGACTTCACAGAGTGAGGGGGGAGCCGGGTGTGGAGGGGACACAGACTGAAGCAAGGCAAGGCAGAAACCCATTTCCAGAGCACTGGCCATGGAGGCTGTGCTCAGGGAGGAGGGGGAGAGGGTGGGCACCGGCGTCGAGCCTGTTCCTCCCTCCATGAGCTCACTACGGGAACAAGATAGGCGGGCCCAGGGCATGTCGGCGTGGGTTAGTGGCAGTCAGCTGAGGCCGGTGGGACCAGGGAGGGCTCCCGGAGGGGACATCTGAGCTGACCAGCTGGAGTCAGGCCGTGAGCCCAGTGGTGCTCTGACCCTATCAGTGACATGGGCTCAGGTCCATTACTTATTACCTAATGGCTTCCTGACTCCGTGTTCTCATTGTCGAGAGGGGGTGATGGTGGTCAGGTGATGATGGGGAGATAATGACGTTGGGGTGTTCTGGGGAGGACCCACTGACACGGTCCCCGCCAGAGCTCCAGGGGCGTTGGCTATGACTGATGGGCGGACACCGAGGGCCTTCTACGTGGGGGAGGACCTGTGCCTTGACTCCTTTGGGGGTGGGGGAGGGGCCGGGTGCCCCCCCCCCACCCCCCAGTGGGTGGTGACTGGGTTAGGCAGCAGGAGGAAGCCTTCAGATGTCTGAACCCTCCCCAGGAAGTTTCCCCAGACCCGTTCCTTCTCTGTACTCAGGCCTCACCTCCCCGCGGAGTGGGCTATTTTTAGCCCTCGCTTTTTTGGTTAATGGGCTGTTCACTGCTTGTCTCCCTAGAAGTGGGCTATTTCAGGAGCAGACATCAGTCTCCGGCTCGTTTGGACTCTTGGCTCGGGCTGCAGGAAAAGCTGACAGGGAGGAGTTTCTAAAGCCTGAGGCCTTGGGTTCACACAGCACCTGGTCCTCGGTCTGTCTGCTGGGTCTGGCCCTGCCAAACCCAGGCTGTCCCATAAGCCTGCCAAATCCATCGTGTGGCGTACCCTGTAACATCAGGGGTGCTGAGTGCTCTGAGGGACCCCGCCCAGAGAGACAGGGCGGAGGGTCTGGGAGACAGGGCATCATCGTGGGGTCGCATTAGCCACTGGCTGGACATAGGCAGGTGCGGGGCTTGGGGGTCTGGTGCCCTTCAGAAGGGCGTCCTGTCTTCTGCCAGCTGGGGTGGGGATATGGGGACGTTCCTGTTCTCTAAGGGAACCAGCAAAACTGCAGTTTGTTACGAGGTGGAATTAAGTGGCAGCTGGCCATCTAATTCATAGTTTCCTCATGCCTAGTGAAGGGGCATCTGCACCCCACCAGAGCGACCTCTTCAGCCCAGGGTCTGCTCCATTTGTCATGTGCACTTTCGGCATACTGGACTTGGGGGCCCCTGCCTCCCTGGGCCGGCTGCAGCTGGGTGGGCGGCACCGGGGTGGCTCCCTGAAGCCCTACGGCGGTTAGGTGATGGGTGACAGGGGACGTGGTGGAGGCAGAAGCACCCAGGAGGGCTCGCAGGATCCTGGTTTGGAAAGCAGATTGGTTCTGCTCTGGCTCCCACTGGTGGATTGCTCCCGCTGCTGGTCATGGAGCAAGAGGAGCACGCACAGGAAACTCAGGGCCGCGTCACCCTGGCCCCAGGGCAGCCGGGCCCCAGGAGGCGGGTGGGTGGCCTGTTCGGAACCGGCTCCCAGCAGCCACAAATGCAAAGCCAAGTTCAGGCTGAAGCCGTGAGCCCGTCATGCCTCCGTCAGGGGCACTGGTGATGGTCCCAGAGGACAAGCTCTTCAGTCAGAGCAAAGTCCCTGCCCCACGATGGTGCTCACTAGGGGGCAGGAAGGAAAGCGGGCTGTGTAAACCAGTCCCGCATCGCCCCTCTCAGTGCTCTGGCTTTCTTGTCCCTGCTGGTCTCTCGAGGGTGGACAGGGTGACTCAGGAGGTGACTCGCATCCCCGCCCCTGCTGGGGGTCCCTCCCAGTGAAGTACTGTGTTGGCTGTTTCTGGCCTCCCGGCTGCAGGAAAGGGAGTCAGTGCGGGAGAGCAGGTGCTGGGACTGCTTTGTGCTCCAGCTCAGGACCGGCGGCATCTCGTGGGGCCCTAGAGCCTGGCCTGGAGCCAGGTCGCGGTCACGTGGGTCCGTGGAGCGCGTGGTGGGCCGCCTCCACCAGGGAAACCCCAGCGTCAGCTTCCGGAAGGCTGTTCTCACCCTCCCAGCTGGACTTTGCAGGCACATGGATTCCTTTGACCCTGGTTCCGGGGCTCCCCCTCCCTGGGAACCCCTCCCCGGCTTCCCCTTCTGGCCTGGGTTTCTTCACCAGGGCAGTGGGCACAATGCACCTGAAGGGCTGTGACCACAGGAGCGTTACAGCGCTGCCGGGACAAAGTTCTGCAAACCACGGCTTAACCATCAGGCATCTAGTCATTTCTGGAAGCCAGGGCCTGAGATCCAGATGTCCCCAGCTCGTGCTCCACCAACTCCTTCCAGATTCTGTTACCCCTGGGGTTCCTTGGCTCAAGGAAGCAGCCCGGTCCGCCTCCTTTTGCACTTGCTCTTCCCTCCCTGTCTGGGTCATCGCATTAGGACTCGGCTAACGACCGCATCTTGAATGCCTCTGCAAAGACTGTTTCCAAATGAGGTTTCCGTTCAGATAGCACAAATTCAGCTTGTGTCTTTGGGGCACAGTTCAACCCATAACATGATAGGGACACACGCAGACCTCCCCCCCCAACACACACATATGCAGCTCCTGATTAAGTGGAGCCAGTGCTGGGTTTTGGAGGGTGCTGTGGGGGCAGCAGATGAGTGGGGTTTTTCCCCAAACGTTAGCCACATATACCCACAGAGGCAATTAGTCCTTCTTCCCCCGGGAGAGCTCTTGTGCTCGCTCCTGTGGGGAGGGCCCTAGGGTGCTCAGAGGACGATTCCTTATGCAAATCCTTGATTTGGGAAAGAATGAGTTCTTCCTTTAGGAATGGGAATTCCCCCTGGAGGGTCATTTGGAGTCTTATTCTCCGGAAGTCCCACTCCAGCTCAAGGAGCACCTGCTGTGTGCTGGGCCCCAGAGGCTCAGGGAAGAGGCCTGCAGGTTCTGGGCTTGAGTTCTCTCTGGGCTCCTGAGGGAAGAGGACGGGCTCTGGCTGCCAGAAGGGAAGGAGTGCACCCCAGGTGTGGGAATGGGGAGGCCCAGGCCTGTCCAGTGAGTCAAGGGCTGCTTCGAACTTGTTTTATGTAAGCCCTGAGGTCTTCCGGCGGCCTGGTAGTTCACATTGGCAGCCAGAGTGGATGTTTGAAGAAGACTGCGTATTTATTTCATAAAGAACTTTCCAGAAACTCCTGTCTCGGGTGGATAACTATACTCTTCCCCACAGGACCACAGCCGCTTTGTCAACTGTGTGCGATTCTCTCCAGACGGGAACAGGTTTGCCACGGCCAGCGCGGATGGCCAGGTGAGGGCTGGGAGCCGGCATGGGGGCTCATCCGATGGCCTCCCAGCGGTTCAGGGCAGGCAGACCCTCCAAGGCCCGTCTTCCCGTGAGGAACTAGAACTCCCCCTCCCTCCCGCTGCGGGAGGGCGCTCCGGTTCCTGAGTTGGTGGTTCCCTTTT
This sequence comes from Mungos mungo, assembly GCA_004023785.1. Lineage (NCBI taxonomy): Eukaryota > Metazoa > Chordata > Mammalia > Carnivora > Herpestidae > Mungos > Mungos mungo. Next base: position 45,429 of record PISW01005864.1, on the reverse strand, counting down.
CATCTCTGCTTTTATATTTTATTTTTGGAGAGAGAGAGAGAGAGCATGAGCTAGGTTGGGGCAGAAGGAGAGAGAGAATACCAAGCAGATTCCAGGCTCAGTACAGAGCCTGATGTGGGGCTCCATCCCACAACCCTGAGATCATGACCTGAGCCAAAATCGGGAGTCGGATATACAACCAACCGAGCCACGCAGGCGCCCTGTTACTCTCCTTCTTAGTGGGGCTGGAAGCCCTGTTAGCACTTGTTTTAAGTTCCTTTTTTTAGGAGTCACAGTAGCAAACTCTTGGTGGTAAAGCCAGGGCAGGAGGGGGGTCGCTTCTCACAGCTGCTGGTGAGAGCATCCTCACACCTGTGACCCACGTGTGTGTTTATTCCTCGAAAGATCTACATCTATGACGGAAAGACGGGAGAGAAAGTGTGTGCCCTGGGAGGAAACAAGGCTCACGACGGAGGCATTTACGCCGTAAGTACAGGCGTTCAGCTGTGGTCGGGCCGCAGCTGGGAGCAGGGGGCGCTGGGAGCAGGGGCGGCGGTAGTGAGCCTCGGGGGGTTGTGGTCCTCGCGGGTCCCTCCCGGGCTTGGCTTTCCCTGCTTAGAAAGGAAGGCTGGGGACAGGCTGCTTCCTGAACCCCCCCACTCCGACTCTGTTCCCTGACATGTGGCCCACGGTTCCGTTTGCTAGATCAGCTGGAGTCCTGACAGCACCCACTTGCTGTCTGCTTCTGGGGACAAAACCTCTAAGATTTGGGACGTCAACGTGAACTCTGTCGTCAGCACGTTCACGATGGGCTCCACCGTCCTGGACCAGCAGCTGGGCTGCTTGTGGCAGAAGGACCACCTCCTCAGCGTCTCCCTGTCCGGCTACATCAACTACCTGGACAGAAACAACCCCAGCAAGCCCCTGCGGGTCATCAAGGTGAGGCTGAGTTTGGGGTCCGGCCCCGGCGGCTCGGTGAGTGGGACGTGAGTTCAGCAGAATGGGAGTTTGGAAGCTGAGCTCCCCTTGAGCTTCTTGAAGGGCTGGGGTTCAGGGCCTGGGGTTTGGAGCGTGGCCCTTTCTCTGCCATCAGGAGCCCCTCTGTCCTGGGGCGAGCAACCTCCGTCCCTTCAGGGCTTACAGCTGTGACACAGGGACTTGTGTGGGTCAGGCAGGAAAGCCCGTGGGAGGGGACGGGCTCGGAGAACTTGGTGGGCCCTGTGGTACAGAGGCCTTGAGTGCCCAGCTGGGAGTTTATGCAGCAAGCCACCAGAGGCAGTAGGACACTGTCCCCGGTTCCCATTCTGTCACCCACAGGCTTCCTTGGGCCAGCTGCTGGCCAGGGTCTGCACCTGGTGCCCCTTCCTTGATGAGGGTGGGCGTGCCTTCTCCCACCGTCAGCCCTTGTGAGCTCGCTCTATCTGGAAACTAGCAGCCAGGCAAGAGCCAGGAGCTCGCTGGGGACAGGGAGAAGGTCCATCAGACTCCCCTGAGGGGCCCAGCTTGTTGAAACACGGCCCGTGAGAGCCCCGGGTTCTCACAGGTTCCCAGGTGAGGCCGAGGCCCTGGCAGGGCACGTGCACAGAGTCCCCACACGTCTTACCGAGTCCCTGGGACACAGGCGGGACGCCCAGTGGGGTAGACTGGCCTGAGCACCACACTTGAAGTGTCAGGGCTGCCAGGACTCTGGCCTAGAAGGAGACGGGAGGTGGAAATAGCCCAACATGTCCCCTGAGAACTGTGTGCACCTTCCTCTGGAGACTCCTGCCGCATCGTGGCAACAAATGGGCCCCCACGGAAAGCTCGGAAGTTCCTGGGGCAGGGCCTGTGCAGAATCGTGCCTCCCGGCAGCAGAGCATTGCTGGCAAAGAGCAGACAGAGACGAGACCCTCCTGCCCCTAGTCAGTGGGCTGGGGGGGTGGGCACAGTGATGAGGCCCCATGCCAGTCCCCTCCAGAGCAGTTACAGGAGGTTACACGTCCCCTTTACAGCAGGGGACTGGTGGTAGAGTCCTCCGTGCCTGCCATGTTGCCAATCAGGGAGGTTGGCGGGGCAGAGCCCTCGGACAGCCTGTGAGTTATGGGTCCTGGGAGAGAGCAGGCTGTCAGCAGCACCCCAGGCTGTCTGGGTCTCTCTGGGTGGCCCAGACACCTCCCCACCTGCCTCTGTGAGCACCAGAGCCTCCCGAGACCCATCCACTAGCTGCTGCAGCTGCACAGAAACTCGGCTGATGGTTGGGGCTCATCCTCCTCTGTGACGGGTATGAGGAGCATAGCCCCCTTTCGAGGGCGCTACTGACACTAGGCTCAAGGCTCCTAGGCTTTATGAGATCCTGTCCTTGGCCTGGGTTGAGCTGAGGTTCTAGGAGGGAAGAGGCCGCATCATAAGATGTTGTCAGATGCTCAGTCAGCTGGGGATATGGCTGACCGGGGCTCCTGGAAGCTGTTTTCAGACACACAGGGCTGCAGTGGTGAGGGTCTTCTGCCTCTTCCTCCCCCGGGGGTGCGGTTGGTAGAGGGCAGGATGGTGGGTTCTCTGCTCACCCTCCCCCGTCCGTCTCCTCCGCAGGGTCACAGCAAGTCAATCCAGTGTCTGACGGTGCACAAAAACGGCGGCAAGTCCTACATCTACTCTGGGAGCCACGATGGACACATTAATATCCTTTGACTCATGAACTTGGCTCTGGGGCCACTCGCAGGAGAGGTGGGAATTTTCTGTCCCCGCGGAGCCAGAGGCAAGGCCAGCCAGGTGGCAGCAGCAGGGCTTGGCCAGTCCTGGCTGTCCAGATGCACCGTGTCCTCACTGGGGGCCCCAGGCTCCAGGCAGCAGCCGTGACCTGACAGGTCACTTTTTCCTGCACGGCTGGGAGTGGCTGTTGAACCCTGGGTGAGCTGCTTCTCTTCCACATGGGACCCTGGAGCTGCCCGACCCCTCTTACAAGCAGTGAGTCATGAGCCTTCGAATTCAGAAGGACTAGAACCTCTCAGTACGGTCCCCTTGTTGTAAACATGGAAGACAGAAACTCAGAATGTTCTGGTGCCTTCCCCAGAGTCACAGGGCTTGTGGCAGCAGCTGGGACCGAAGCCTGGACCTCCTCCTGGTGAGGGTCCTTGCGGTCCTGGGGACTTTCTCCGGAGGCACATGAATCTCACAGCCCCCGCTCTGTGTGCGGCCGGGGGCTGGTAGCCCCTCCTCCCAGAGCTGTGGTCTGCAGCGTGCTGGGTGGGTCCCTGGCGGTCTCCACGGGGACATCATGGAGCTAGCTGTCGGTGCGGTGTGAAAGGCCTGCCCTGTGCGGACTGTTTCCTAGTCTAGCTCTTACCTCCTGGGAGGGGCTGTCCCTGAGCCCCATGTGCCTCACCCCTGCAGAGACGGCTCGTCCCTCCAGGGCTCTGCTGTCTTCCCTGGAGAGGTCTGGCTCGGGAGGGCAGATGGGTTCCTCTCTATCCCGTTAACTATAAGGAGGGTGGTGTTCGGTGGGGGCTGCATTATAATCAGAGGCAGAGAAGGCTCTAGAATCTGTCCTGGGCCAGCGTGCGGTCTTCAGCTGCCCTGGCATGGGCCCCTCCACTCCCAGGTCTGCCCCGGTATCGGTGCACGCCGACGTGAACCTCTGAAGCTCACAGATACTGATGTTCCCTCGGGCATCGAGGGCCGGGGGCTCCATCACAAGAGCGTGTCAGCAGTGGGACGTGCCTGAGGCTTTCTGCCGGGAACGATGATCTTCGTTTAAAACGAGGTAGTCCGTTCTGTATGTGAAAGAGAAGTCTCATAGCTTAACACACGCCTTGCGCCTGAGCACCTCAGACTCAGTCTGTAAACCAGCCCTGCCAGGCCCTGCCAACGGTATCCTGGGGCCGTCTCCTGCCCACCGTCCCGGGCTGCACCATGCACAGCTTAGCTAGTGGGGACCGACGCGGTCCCCTCACTCTGGGAGGGGCCGTCCCCTCGCTCCGGAGGCCGGCACGGACCGGCTGTGATCCGGGCACAGCGTTAGCTAGTGGGGACCGACGCGGTCCCATGATTGGCTCAGGTGGCCTTGTCCGCCGCTGCTACGGAGATCCAGCTGCAGTTTGTAACTCGGTGTGTCCCCAGTGGCCCGCTCCCTGTGGTCTCTCTGTCTTTCCTGGGATTCATATGTCGACTTGCCCTGGGCTTCCCCTCAGGCCCGGTCCTCACAGTCCCATCTGGAATGAGCTGCCCTGAACGAGGCGGGCCAGGCCTCCCCAGGGGGCCCTCCCTGCACCATGTCCTGGAGGCAGCTTTTCCTTAACCCCCGCCCCACATTACTGGGATTCAGAGACGGGGGAGAACGACTCCTTCGCCGGTAAGGGCCACACGAACCAGGTGTCCAGGATGACGGTGGACGAGTCCGGGCAGCTGGTGAGCTGCAGCATGGACGACACGGTGCGGTACACCAACCTCACGCTGAGGGACTACAGGTGAGGCGGCTGGGGGCCAGCAAGTGGGGACGGGGGGCTTACAGTAAGCTGCTGATGACTCTGCTCTTCTCCCTGCTGTCCCCGAGTGCTCCGTGGCCACACCCTCAGCCAGGGAAGGGCTAGAGTCCAGGTGGCCCACATAGACCATGACCAGTGTAGACTCTGCCTAGGAAGTAGGCGGGATGTCTCAGCCCGAGCGCCTCCCTCTGTCTCTCAGCAGCGAAGGAAGGGGACAGAGGAGGCTGCCTGGGGGCTGTCGGGGAGGCCCAGCGAGGCCCTGGAAGGCCCCCGGCTCGTGGCAGTGGCTCCAAAGGACAGACAGGCCCCCAGGGCATCTGAGTAACGGGCAGTGTTGTTTGGTTTGGCCCTGGCATCTTGAACTGGCCTTCGCCTTGGAGCTGGGGTCGCAGCTGTTAACAGATCATCTGCGGCTTCCCGTGCACGGCAGGAGGAAGGAGAGCAAGGTCTGCCCGTGGAAGTACAGATGGGGCACCTGTCTCCCCCCGCAGCCCCCGTACTGGGCTCCATGTGCAGACCCCCGCCCCTCCCGGCCCGTCTGCCGGAGGACATGTTGGTGACGCTCACTGAGGTGCTGTGTGTCCTTCTGCGCCTGGAGGGACTGGGCGCGGAGTTAGCCAAGCCTCACGGTGGAGGGCAGAAGCCGGCCCAGAACCCGGCCGCCCTCCGGGCTGCCCCGTGGTGCCCCCGCATCGGCACGGCCCACTGCACGCGGTGTGGCACCCTGAGCCTCACTGCAGAGAGACCCTGAGCCAGGTGGCCCCCACGCCCAGCACGGTCACACGGGACTTTCCTTAGATCTGTGTGCAAGTTCCCACGGGGCGTGGTTTCAGGGCCTTCACCAGAGGCAAACACAGGATTGTCACCCGTGAACACGCCAGCTTCTTCGGAAGAGTCCCCGTGCTGAGCAGCGTGGCTGTGGCTGTGGGAGTGAGGGGCGGGCTCCGTCCCATCTGCGCCCTGGTCCTTCCTCTTGACCCGCCACCAGCCCCCCGTGATCTCTGGTCTCTTTCCCACGAAGGTTCTTCCTCTAGTCCCGGGTTTTAGCTCATCATCCCCAGAGCACAGACGGAGGAGAGCCTCCATTTCTTTTTAAAAAAAAATTTTTTTTTAACATTTATTCATTTTTGGGAGACAGAGCATGAGTGGAGTTGGGGCAGCAGAGACAGGGAGACGCCTGCTTTGGGAAGCAGGTTCTGTGGGGTTCGAACTCACAAACCGTGAGATCACAAACTGAGCCAAAGTCAGACGCTTGACCGACTGAGCCACCCAGGCGCCCCTAGAACCTTCACTTCTGACCCCTAAGCCGCTCGGGTATGCAGCGAGTGGGTGCTTAACACGCACGCTGAGCCCCTGTGATGTGGGTGTGACACGTTTTCCCTCGTCCCCAACAGCGGGCAGGGGGTGGTGAAGCTGGACGTCCAACCCAAGTGCGTGGCTGTGGGCCCCGGAGGCTACACCGTGGTCGTGTGCATCGGGCAGGTAAGTCCGCGTCGGTTTGGCTGGGGGTGCAGGGGGCAGCTGAGTGGGGTGCTGGCGGGGCAGCTGAGTGGGGCGCCGGCGGGGCGGCTGAGCGGTGCGCGGGTCTGACGTCCCAGCTGTGCCCGCCTGTTTGACAGGAGCTCTGACACTTGAGTGTACTGAGCATTGCATGTGTGTTCGCTCAGCTGGTCCTCAGCCGTCCTGTCCTTTAGGACAGTGTCATCCCTGTTTTACAGATGAGGAAACAGAGGCATAAGGAGGCGCTGGGATTTGTACCTGGGCACCTGTCGGGGCCAGACACTCAGCGTGTCCATTGGCCCATGTGGCCTGCCGGAGCCACGGCAGGGGCGGCACCGTCTTCACAACAGGAGTTCAGATCCCAGCCCTGAGCCCTGGAGCTGTGTGTCTCCACACATTCTCCTCCCCGTCTCTGGGCTCTGTGTTTCTCTCCCTAACAGCTCATGGGGAGGGTTTCAGGGACGTGTGGTGTAAGCTCGGTCATAAACAAGGCCGAAGGGGACAGTAATGTCACTTCCCTGAGGCCACGTGGTGGCTGGGTGCCTGGGCCATTCCAGCTGTGCAGCCTGGGGTCCTGTGTGCACCTGTGCACCTGTTCTTTCAGCAGTTTGGGAACAAACGGCCCTTGACCGAGACCCCAGCATGACCCACTTCATACCACGTCCTGCTCCGAAGCAGGTGGCGCCTGTCAGCAGACCCTGGCGTCCCGGCATGTAGATCTGGGAGAGCAGGTGTGACCAGGAGCCCCTGATGGCAGGAGTGACAGGCCTGCTAAAGACTGGCTGTTCAGAGCACACCGCCCCTCCCCTGCTGCACTAATGGACTTCTGTGTCCCAGATAACAGGAGTTTCTGCCAGGCCATTACTGCAGGCAGCCTAGGGGGTGGGGGGGGCCAGTGGGAGAACCGCAGGAATGAGCTTCGTGGAGTCCCGTGAGGAGGGTGGGTGCACGGAGAGGGCCTTCCAGAAGGAAGGGCGGGGGCGGGCTTGGTGGCAGGGCCTCAGGCGGCAGTTTCCTGCAGTGGATGGCGTCCTGCCAGGCCCTCCTCCAGGGCTCCAGGCGAGGGGCACGGAGCGGGTCAGGGGCCAGGGGCGCAGGGTTGTCTGGTGACATGCCGCTGCTGCCCTCGCGCCGCCCTGCTCCAGGTAGCAAGCCTCTCTTCCTCTCCCCGGTGCAGGCCGTTGGGTCAGCAGAACGTGCTGGACGGGGGGCCTGATTTTAGATCAAGAAACCAGTTCCAGCCTCGTCTCTTAGGCAAACTTCAGCAAATGCTTGTGCCCCTAGGCCTCACCTGTCAGGTAAACCCAGTCCCCAAGTCGGGCGGACGACAGGTGCTGGGTTCTCAGGTGCACGTGCATATTTTACTGAGGGTGCTGCCACCCGCCCACCTGCTCCTCTTCCCCTGCCCCCCTCCCCGCAGGACGCCAGGAGCAGAAGTCACTGGAGGGTGGGGGCGGGGCCGGCCTGTCCTCTGTGGGACAGCTGGTAGCTCGGCCGGGGTGCAGTGGGGTGAGGCCAGAACCGTCACAGATCAGGCCCTGCTGTCTGGGCAGAGGCCAGTGAGCTGGAAGCAGGAGGGGTAGCAAGGAGCCAGCGGGGGTGGAGGGCGGCAGAGGGTCCTCTCCAGATGGCAGGGGATGGGGGGCGCCAGGGGGCCCCCGGAGGACAGGAAGTGGGGGATGGAGGGCCCCTGCCGGAGGCAGGAGCTATGCTGAGCTAGCCAGGGACGCTGAGGACTTTGTGGGTCCAGATGTACAACCCACCTTGGTTTTTGGGGCTTTGGGGTTTTTTTTTTTTTGGTTTTTGTTTTATTGTTGTTTTTGCTGTTTTTTTTAATGTTCGTTTGTTTTTGAGAGAGAGGGAGGGAGATACAGAATCGGAAGCAGGCTCCAGGCTCTGAGCTGTCAGCACAGAGTCCGATGCAGGGCTTGAACTCACGAACTGCAAGATCATGACCTGAGCCGAAGACAGACACTTAACCAATTGGGCCACCAGACACCCCCCGCCCAGTTTGGCTTTGAGACTTGTGAGGCCTGGGCCCCGGGGCTCTTTGGGTGCCCCAGTTTCTCCTCCTTAAAGGGGGGGAGGTGGCCCCGCCCTCTCGGGGGTGGGGCGATGGTGTGTGCTGCACCATTAGCAAGGCTTGTGGTGCAGGCTCCGTGCACTTCAGCGGCTGTTGTGCTTCATCGGGGACTATTATTAGATGTCGAGGTACCTCCAGGAGCTTTGGTCCTGGGAGGCTGAGGTCAGGACCGCTTGTGACCTGTCCCCACAAGCAGTAGGTCCATGTGCACAGCCTTTGGTGGGGCCTGGACACCGGGCACTCAGCCCTGCCTGAAGACCCCGTCCTGCACCCCCAGAGTCGGAGGGAGGCAGGGAGGTGCTGGCCAGGATGGAGGTGCTTCCGGCTGCCGTGCTGTGTGCCACCTGCACCGTCCTTCCCGCTTCCGGGACCAGGCGTGTGTTGGGAGCAGAGGGCCTCAGTGGACCTGGGGCCTGGCCCTGCTCTCTGCCCGGAAGACGGGTACCCACACTGTCTCCCCAGCTGTGGGGGACGTTCTCTCTGACACCTTGGAGGTTCTACAGGCAGCAGGTCAGAGCTGCGAAGGGGGTTTCTGTGGACCTGGGAAGCCCGAACTGTGAATCCTTCGTGTCCCAGTGTCGCCTTAGAGCCAGCTGTCTGTGTCTCTTGAACCTCGTGAGAACGCTGCATGGTGAAGCGTGTTTACTGGGTGACGAGGGGAAGGAAGTTCATATGGGAAATGGCTTCCTGAGAAGTGGGTGCACATCGTGGTGATGGCTGTCACATGGTGATGGTGACAGTGGCCGGTATCATAGTGATACTGTGACAGGAATGTCATTGGCCCCAATGGCTGACGAGGGAGGACGCACGGATGCAGGGTCCCAGGGCCCTCACCTGCCGGAGTCCAGCTCCAGCAGGTCCAGGGCTCCCTGAAGGATGGACGGTGTCAGCAAAAGGGAGCAAGAGAGCCTCAAATTTCTTTCTGCTCACCAGGCAGGCATCTCTGCACTGAACTGACAGTCAGCTTTATTTATGGTAAAAAATGTATGGGGAACAGCACAGAAGTGGCATTTGCCTAAGACAATGACTTCTGATGACAAATTCTTTGGTATGTGAAAATTTCCCAGAACATAGATTGGTAGACTCATGCATAATCTTTATCAATAGTGATTGATGTAGGTGACTTAGATGCTTATCATATGGGGAGGAAGGTATCTTCAGCACTCAAATACAAGGCAATGTTTATAGCATAGCAAAGGCAAAAGTCAGTTCTTTTGTGAGCAGGGGTCCACAGCCTGTTTTCTTGAGGGGAAGAAAAACAGGTTTCTCAGGAAATGCAGTATTTGCTCCCATAATCACAAAAGAAGAAATTCCTATAACAAGTTCCTTCGCAAGGTGCAATCTGCATATTTTAGGGCCAGAATAAGGGGACAAGTCACTCCCGATACCAATCAGCAAGGTGCCTTGGGAGATCGGTGCTCAAAAAACAATTGAGTGGGGGGTAGACACTGGTCACCATCTGACGGTGGGAGGCCGTGCAAAACCTGCCTTAACCGCACAAGGAGTTTTCTTAACTTTGTGAGTTCAAAAATGGCTCCCAACACGCACCCCCAGCAAGCTTCGGGACGGAGCCCAGAGCAGCCCCGAGCAGTCCGTCCGCGGCCACAGCACCTTGACCCACGGACTGTGCCTTTCAGATCATCCTGCTCAAGGATCAGAAGAAGTGCTTCAGCATCGACGAGCCCGGCTACGAGCCCGAAGTTGTGGCGGTGCACCCCAGCGGGGAGACGGTGGCCGTCGGGGGCGCGGTAAGGCTCCGTCCCTCACGTCCTCTGCCCCGGCTTGTCGGGGGGGTTCGGGACGGGAGGACTCAGGGTCCCAGGCGGGGAGGAGCGGGGCCTGCTGCGGGGACCACCTGAGTGCTTGGGGCGCACGTGACTTAGCCAGGCTGGCAGGTTGCAGACGGGAGCGTGACGAGAAGCTTCTTCACGCCTCGGAAGCAGCGCTGACCATAGAGGTTCGGGGTTTTCCTTCGGTGTGGCCCCGTCGTGTGGTGCTCCTGCTCTTTAACCCGGAGCCATGGGCCTGGTCCTCGCCCACTGGGCCGAGTACTGGGTGCAAACCGCCTCCCTTTGTCCCATCTGGGGCTGGGGGCCTGGCGCCCCTGGCGAAGCAGGACTGGCAGACCTTTGTGCCTCCGGGGAAGGAAGCTGGCATCGGGCAGTGCCTGCTGTGTCAGAGAGCAGCCGGGGGTCATCTGCAGGTGCCAGCTATGAAACCGCTTGAGGACCCCGGGGACCGGCTGCCCATCGAGGGCGCATGGCCGTCCTCACGGAGCCCGAGTGAGGGCTGAAAGCTGGTGCGAGGGAGGGCAAGGCCTGCACCTGGCGTGGGGTGCGTCAGCTCCGCACCAGCCCCTCCGCTTGTCCTGCTGCCCGCCCACCTGCCCGTGCAGAGGTGCCGTGCGGCTGGCTGCCCCCCACAGGGCACTGCGTCTCCTCCTCACAGGCCTCCCGAACCCGGGACTGGACCACAGCCCCAGGGGTTCCCACAGGGCCCCCACCAGGCCCAGACCCTGTCCCCGTCAGCCTTCACCCCTGCAGGCCCAGTGGGCTTTCCTGGGCCCTCGCGCCCCGTGCCTTCCCAGAAACTGTCCTCTGGCAGGTTTCGCCTTTCTAGGGAGGAGTTAACAGCCATGGTCCTGGGGTGGGAGGTCAAGGTCAGATGCGAGGTTTGAACCAGGTGTTCCCCCCTGCACAGCCGTACCACTGTCCCCTGCTCATTAGACCTTTACTGTTCCTCTTGAAAAGAAGATGGCTAGTTTGTCGTCCCTTAGCTGGTCCCTTGAGGCCTCAGCTTCCGTCTCTCCTGGTTGTCTACCACCCCTGGGCCTGTGAACCTCCGAGACGGCACAGGACCCACGCAGGTCTACACCGAGTTTCCCCTTGTCCCATACACACTAGCCATTTTCATTTATTTTGATGACCTTCCAGCAAGTGGCTGCCCCGTGTGCCATCTGTGAACGTAGCCTGTCCCTTGCTTGGAATGGGTTCCTGTGGGCAGCGTACTCACGAGACCGTGGAGCCCAGACTCCCCCTGCTCAAGGACTTTGTGCTCAGGAGCCCTGCGGGGGCTGGACGTGGCCATTCCGTGTTGGGGGCAGAGTCTGGAGTGTGTTGTGGTCATAGCCAGAGACCTTAGGTTGTCTGTGCCACACCGACAGCTCGCCTGCCCCAGAGGGTGGGCTGGTCCTCCAAGTGCCTCGCAGGGCGGCCTTGGGCAGTCACAGCAACGTCCTAGGAGAGCGGGGGCTGGCCAGAGAGCGAGCTGGTACCTGAAGGAGGCAGGGCAGGTGCAGAGCATGGGGGACAGGCAGTGTGGCCGGAGGGGACAGAGCCACACCAAGGGCCCTCTCTGGAGTGCTGACGTGTACAGGTGGCCCTCAGAGCCTTGCCTCTGATCACCTGTGTTGGAACCTTCTGGAACATTTATGCAAAAAGGGAGAGTCTGAGCACCCAAACACGGAATCAGAATTGGGGGTGCCTCGCATTCGGCATATAAATCTCCTTCCCATGTAACTCTTCCCACGGTGCCGAGCGAGCCATGGGAGCCGCTGCAGGGTGTGAGGGGGGTGGCGGGAGCTCGGGAGCGCGTGCACGCCTGTGTGCGATCGTGTGTGCGCACAGGGAAGTGACTCGCTGCTCCTCTGTCCTGCAGGATGGGAATGTGCGCTTGTACTCGATCCTGGGCACCACGCTGAAGGACGAGGGCAAGCTCCTGGAGGCCAAGGGCCCTGTGACCGACGTGGCGTACTCCCACGATGGCGCCTTCCTCGCCGTGTGTGACGCCAGCAAGGTGGTCACCGTCTTCAGCGTCGCGGATGGTTACTCGGTGAGTGGGCGGGCTGGGCGGAGCCCGCGAGGCGAGTGGCCACCACAGCCTCTCCCCCCTACCCTCAGCGGCCAGGCAGATGCCCGAGAGCACGTGGCATCCTTGCTCTCGAAGCTGAACGTCGTAGGACGGGGCGACACACCCTGTCGTCCAGGAGCCGGTGGCTTGTCAGTGGGGGAGAACAGGTGCCAGAAAGAGCCCTGGGCGGCAGTGAGGTGCGCTGTGAAGACGGGCCCGTCGGTCCCCTGGGCTGCCTGGCTAAGTGACTTCCTGGCCTCAGGGACCTTGTGTTTCTCCTCTGTCCAAGGGCTGAGACTAGCTCTTCCTCTGGAGTCTCACTGCCGCCTAAAGTCTTGGAAAGAGGGACACTGACATCCCCGGGCCGTGGATGGGCGAGCGTGAGCCTGGCAGTAGTGGCACAGGGCCTGGGCGGACAGCTCAGGGGCGAGAGTGCTCCTCGTGGGGAGAATGCGGCCCTGGGAGCCGTCCACCCCAGTTCACAGATGGGACTCAGCTGTGCTAGGGGTTCAGTCACTTGCTGGCTGGGACTAGAGTGGGGGCCACAGGCTGGGGGGTGTCCGGTCCGTGGCCCTGCAGCCTGCCAGCCCCTGCACTTGGGACGGGCTGGAGTGTGGCAGAGGCGAGAGAATTCACCATCTAGATTCTGCCATCAATCTCTCGTGTCCCCTCGTCCCTCCAGTCATCGTCATCTTCGTTTTGGGTGCTTTTAAGGTAAACTGCAGGCATCCGTACGTTTCCCCATCAACACTTGGCCTTGCGGGTCGTTAACAAAGGGGAATCTCTTCAGTTTGTTTTCCTGTGACGTTGCTCCTAACGACAGGCGTGTGCTGGAGTCGGGCTCGGTGGAGACCGTGCACACGCCTCGCACTTGAGGACAAGTGTGGTGACGCAGGCAGGCCGGGGGTGCTCCTTCCTGAGGCATCCGAGAGACGTGCGTGGCGCCTTGCAGAGAACGCGCCACGTAAAGTCGACCCTCGTTATTGTCGCCGTGGGGGCCGGGCACAGTGACACGCGCCACTCTGGCCCGGACCCTGACTACCACCTTTCTGTTCTCGGCCCGCGACCAGGAGAACAACGTCTTCTACGGACACCACGCGAAGATCGTGTGTCTGGCCTGGTCCCCGGACAACGAGCACTTTGCGTCCGGCGGCATGGACATGATGGTGTACGTCTGGACCCTGAGTGACCCCGAGACCAGGGTCAAGATCCAAGGTGACTGTCGCCCCCGCCCCGGGGCTGCCCGGGCCCGAGTGTCCCGTCTGCGCTTCAGGGGCCCAGCTGCATCTGCTCCCTTCTGCCGGCCCCTGCTGGCTCCAGGCGCCGGGCGCCAGGGTCACTCCTGGCCTGTCCTCCTGCCTGAGTCCGATGGGCTTCCACAGCAGAGTGTCGCAGGCTGGGTGGCTCATAAACCACGGAGCGACTGCTCTCAGCTCCAGAGACCCAAGTCCCAGACGGGGTGGGCGTGGCTGGAGGGCTGGGGGGCCCTAGTTCTAGGTCAGACACTTCTCCCTGGGCCTCATGCGGGAGAGGGGGCAGTGCTCCCTCTCAGGACCCCAGCTCTTTCAAGGCCCTCCCTCCTGATGCCATTGCCTTGGGCACTAACTAGGTTTGCAGTGTATGCTTGGAGGGGTGGGGGGCAGACACGAACACTCGGACCACAGCACTGCCCTTCCCCCTCTCACCCCCGGACCGCTGAGCATGTGAGGGTCCCTGTCCCCAGCAGCAGTGTAGCGGAGCCTCAGGGGCCTTCACGCTTTCCTAGCAGCACCCTCTCACTTATAAAAAACAGGTGGAAGTAGTCTTCGTAGAAAGTTTTTTTTTTTTTTTTTTAACGCAACACATGATTTCTGCCTGTGGTGCTGGCTCACTTCAGGTGCCCAGGAGGGACCCCACCTGCCTGGTGCCCCCCTGCCCGCCTCTCCCTCCTGAACTGCTCCATAGTGGTCTCCTTGTGCCCTCTGGTCCTCCTTGCCCTTTTCTGCATGGCGGGCAGCCTTTTGTGTTAAAACGAATGGGAGGCTTTTCTGTTTAAAAATCCCTCTGAGCCCACCTCTAGGCCTTTTGCCAGTGCTGTAGGCGGGGGGGGGGGGGGGGGGGGCC
>PISW01005864.1:0-31355 GCA_004023785.1 Mungos mungo | reverse complement strand
AGTGCTTCTCAGCCTTTATTCATTGTCACTGCCTTACATTCCTGCGGACAGACCAGGAAGCCGTTTGTGTTCTGTCCGTGCCTTGTTTTATGCACAGAAAGATTTTTCACCCCACCCCCTGGTGGGGAGGGGCAGTTTTGTCTCCCAGGGGGTGCATTTGGTTGTCAGGACTAAACCCGTGTCTGGGAGGTCCAGCAGGGGACGCTGCTGAGCCCAAGCGGCAGTTATGAGGGGGTCAAGAATGCCTGTGCCCACCTTCCGTCTTCCTGATGCTCCTCCTCCGAAGAGGGTCGGGGTCAGAATAACGGCGATGTGCGCCCGGCAGCGCCCAGTTTCTCGGGGGCCTGTGGTTGGTGCCAGGGCAGCTGGCTGCCTGTTCCAGGCCAAGCGGGTGGAGGGAGTGGGGCCGTCGGGCCGTCCTTCGAGCGCCTTCTCTCTTCCCAGATGCGCACCGGCTCCACCACGTCAGCAGCCTGGCCTGGCTGGACGAGCGCACGCTGGTCACCACCTCCCACGACGCCTCTGTCAAAGAGTGGACAATCACCTACTGAGGAGCCCCCGCCCGTGGACGGACCGAATCAGGGACTAGAGCTTAACCGCAGCCGAACACGTCGTTTCTCTAAATCTCTCTGTCGTGCGCCCCCCACCCCCACCCCGCTCCGGAGGGAGGGGCCTTAGCTCACGGGCACCCTCGCCTCTGCAGGGTGTTCCTGTCTGTACATGTCCTTCTGAAAGCTTTAGACAGTGACAGTTTGCACATGAAAAATAAAGCAAGCACTTAAACAACATGTGGAGCGTAACTGAAACCCACCACCCAGCCCGGCCCGAGTTGCAGAACATTCCAGAGGCAGAGCCTCGAAAGCACACAGACCCGCTCGCCCCCCAGCCCTCTTCGGCTCTTGCCCTCTGTCCCGGCAGCAGCTGCAGCCCTTTCCGCTCCCTGCAGAGCGCCCCTGCTGGCGAGAAGAGGGAGCGCCCGGGCCGCTCCGCGAAGCGGGCCTCCGTGAGTAGAGCAGGTGCCGCTAGGAGCCCGGGCGCGCAGTGTGGTGGCCTCCGCAGCGGACCTTGTGTTCACTGTCAGTTTTTGTGCTTGATTTTAAGAATGGAATTGTGGGATATTTTTAACTGTATCTTAACTGTTGCCTGTCCATGTTTACAGGCCAGCGCGCTGAGGGCGCCGCCTCCGGGTTTCCCAGCCCTCCTTAGCCGGACCCAGGCGTCCCGGCCACCATTTGCCCTCCTGCTCTGATGTGTTCCTGTCTTTCTTTCCCCCTTCTGCCCTCAAGAGCAAAGGTTCATTTAAAGGCAGAGGTGAAGTCACTGTAAACTAACCTGTTATGGTTTCCACCTTTTTTTTTTCAGTGCAAAAATTAAAAGTAAGTATAAAGCACGGTGATCTGTAGTTCTTTTGCGTGTGTCGGAATTACTGGTAAATGTTGGCTGAGAGCAATCGCTCCCTTTGCACTTGTGAAAACACTTTGAGCGCTTTAAGAGATAAGACCAAGAAGTGATTAAATGCCTTTCTCTTCACTGTGGATTGCTGACTCTGTGTGGTGGGGGGCCCGCGGGGGTGGGGACGTGGACAGCCGTGGGTTCTCCCCGCCTGCAGCCTCAGAGGGAGATGGTTCCAGAACCTGGACCGTTGGGTCCACCCAGTGGTGGGAGAGAAGCCCCAGGAAAGGGGTCAGGAGTTCTGGGTCCCCATCCCAGCTACCAAATCACTGTGTGACCTGAGCCACCCCACGTCCCTTCTCTGGGTCTAAATTTATCTGTAAACTGAAGATATCGGACCAAATGATCCTCAGATCCCACTGACTCTCAAGTTCCTGGGGCGGTCCCTGACCTTTCTGGTATCGCCTTCAAAAGTAAGGAATAATGTGCACTTAGCTGTCGGAAAAAACCTCATTCCCAAACACTCATTTTAGTTGTGAAAGGTTATTTTCTTGGCTAGAGAGATAACATTGTAAAGATGTCTAAATCTGCAGCCGCCCATCTGGCTTCATCATGTTGCTTCCACAGTTCGTGTATAAAAAGGACGTGAGGAAGGACCAGAGAATTAAGTGTAGCCTATAATATCTAAAGCTGGGGCCATCATGGATCACAAAGTCCAGAGTGTGCTGCATCCATAGGCGGATCGGGGACGGGCTGCCTCACTTCACATCACTGGAGAGATGGCGACTTATTCACTTAACAGTGAAGATTACGTTTGGTAACAATCTGAAGAAAATATTGCTTCCCTTGTTCATACACCAGGCTAAATTAAAAGCAGAGCCAGGTTTTTAATTAACAATGGAGTTTCAGTAATGCTAGAAGAAAACTGGGGACTTAGTGTCCACACAGAGTGTTTCTAGGAATGACAAAAATGACAAAGGATGAACGATTGATACATTTGGCTGTAATTCCTAAAAGTGCACTGAAGCAGAACAAACCCATAGTCAACAAAGTTTTAAGGAACAGAAAATGACACACTTTCTACACGAGGCCAAAGGATGTGTAGGTTTTGATGCCTGGCCTAATTTTCCTTGAGCACACAGGATTTTTAAAGGGAAATTATATGTCCATTCATGGGTCAGTTTTCAAAACCTATGATAGAAAACTAAGTGATAGAATAATGCTTATAAAGTGATTACATTTATGGAGAAAGACCACAGGCTTGGATCTTGAAACCAAGGCTTTGGGGTCGAGAAGATGGGCAGAGCTGGGAGGCAGGAGGGCTGGTCACCAGTCAGCCCAGGGAGCTCCCCCTCCCCCCAACCCCTTCATTCCTCACTGGAGGCTTTTTAAAGCAGAGCTTGAGTTGACCCAAGATTCCTACGCATTTCGAGGAGGGGCACCTTCATACTGCACCCTGTAAGGGCTTGGGGGAGGGGGGGGGCCCTGCCAGGCAGGAGCGGCTAAGGGCTGTGTTTTCTTCATCTCCGCCCCCTCCCTGACTGTGGTGCGAGCAGCAAATACACCCTTATACCATCAATCCACTGATTTCATGCTTAACACAGCAGAGCCTAGCCCAAGCGGACTTACCGCAGAAACAAAGACAGACCTGTGCATCGGGGCTGTTAGTGTGTACAGTATGCGTCAGTTTCTACATCTGTAAAATGGGGGTGAGGAAGGTACACATCTCAGGGTTGTGCAGGGATTAAGTGAGATACTCCAGGAAAAGCCTACGTCAGTGTCTGGCCCACAGTTAATGCCATAGATGTGAGACATCGTGGGGTGGAAGGAATTAGGAGATAGATGTGTAAGTAGCACACATACGGCAGTTATCACTATGGATGCGGGACACCAAATGAGCACCCATCTAATGATAATATACAACACATAGTGACCTGTGCCCCAGGCGGCGCCCATGTGAAGTCCGGGGGAACTGGGGAGGGACATCTGGACAGGCTTCCTGGAGCAGGTGGTTTCTCGGGGCAGCAGGGATGCTTTCAGAAAGCCAAACGGGAATCAGGCTGTGAGCTTCCTGAAAAATATCCAAGACAGTGTCCAATATCATCACTTATTCACTTGTCCCTTTTACAGAGGTAAGCAATTATAAACCTCGCATTTAATACAAAAGAATTTTTTTCCTTTATTCTTGCATTGAGTCCTAGATTTCTGGGAGTCTGCTGGTTTCTGATTTACCCCTGGCTATCATAATCCTGTCTAAAATCAGTATTTAGCAGCTTCTAGGAAACAAACCGAGGGGAGGGAAGGCGTTGTTTGCATAAACCAGGATTCTGAGGGCCACGGGGCATAGAGAATCCCGTTAAAGGATGAGGAAATTCAGTATTGACAACACAGGGTTGTCCCGCTAATCTGAAAGAAAGTACAGGGCGCCTGTGAAATTTGAGCCAAAATGGCCAAAAGCAAATTTATACGAAATCTGTTTTAGCATCTCCAGACCCCCAAATAAAACCTCTCTGAGGCTTTTCTGGTATCTCAGGCCACACCTCGTTCACAGACGCACACAAGTCGAGGTGCAGCTGGGAGGTTCACGGACACAGCGCCCAGCTGGAGATCAAACGCTGAGTGTGATTCCCGGGGAAGGCGCTGGGGGGCGCTGCCGCTGTGCCGGCCCCTCTCGCTGCACACCCAGCTCTGACCCCTGTTTTGCTTCTCGCCATTTTTCATGAAAGTGTAAATCCTCTTGGGAAAACTAACTAATGTAGGTCTTTCCTAAAAGTGTAGGAGCATAACGCAAAGTTTGGGGAAGCGAGGATGTGCTTCCCACTTGCCGAGGTGTAAGTTCGGGGCTCCCAGTTGCCATCCTGCTCAAGGTAAAGACCTTGCCACCACAGAAGTGCCCTTTCCAAGTGGCTCGTTCCTTATTAATTTACTGTCATTTCTGTTTTAAATGTTTATTTGTATTTTATTTATTTAGTTTTTAAATGTTATTTTTGCGAGACAGACAGCATGATCGGGGGAGGAGCAGAGAGACAGGGAGACACAGAATCTGAAGCAGGCTCCAGGCTCTGGGCTGTCAGCAGAGCCCAACGCAGGGCAGGGCTTGAACTCATGAACCATGATTTTTGATTTTTTAAGATTTTTTTAAGTTTATTTATTTTTGAGAGCGAGAGAGAGAGAGCAGGGGAAGGGGCAGAAAAAGAGGGAGAGAGAGAATCCCAAGCAGGTTCTGAGCTGACAGCTCAGAGCCCCAACATGGGGTTCGAACCCATGAACTGTTAGATCATGACCTGAGCCAAAACCAAGAGCAGGACACTTAACCTACTGAGCCACCCAGGTGCCCCAATAACTGATTAATTTTTAAGGGAAAAAAGAATCTTGGAAACAACCGACCCATTAGGTGCCGAGATGCTAGAAATCCCGTGTGAAGAAGAGGTGGAGATGAAAAAACATTTTCGTGCCTGAGCCAGACTCGCTCCAGTGACCCTAAACTGAGCCTTTTAATTTGGATACTGCTGCACTTCGTGATTGCATATATCTGTTCTGGTACCTTCTATGCCATAATTTAAAAAAAAAAAGGAAGGAGGAAGATGACCACTGTCCTGCCCATCAGACTACTGAATCACGGGTAAATGGCAATCACAGTGTAAGGGGGGAGGCGCGCAATCATTCACATCACCAAGCGGGCGATCTCCCCAGCCTGGTGGGGGTGTCCACACTCTCCGTCCCGTTTTCAGGCGTGGGGACTAGAACTGGAGGGCAGTTGGTTTGCAGGGACTTAGAGGACACAGAGTGACCCAGCTGGCTGCCGGACAGGCCTCGCGCCCAGCTGGGCGCCCCAGAGGGAAGGTCCCGCCGCTCCGGCTGTGGAGCAGGTCAGATGGTGGGGGCCCGCAGTGAGGGGGAAGGGACAAGACCTCATGACTTGCCTGCAGGCTCAGCAGAACAAAGGAGGCGCCGTTGGACAAATTAGGCTTGAAGCAAGCAGACCACGCAGGAGCGGTGCATTTCCAGCACCCACGTCCAACATCAGAGGCTGATGAAAAGAACAGCCGTTAGTTAGCCCTGGATCTGCCGCCGCCTCCAGAGGGGTCTGGGACAGGCTGAGGGTCCACAACCAGCCTCCAGGGATAATGGGGGCGTGGCGAGATGCAGGGAAGCCAGATTTGGGGTGATTTGTATTAATAGGGCGATTGACGGACAAATGCAAGGAACTATTAAGAACTTAATCCAGCACCTATATTCTGGTATGATAAACAAATTAGCTTAAACTAGTACAATCTTCACTGCAGATCATCTTGTGCATCCCCTCGTCCCCCCACCCCCCCACAACAGAAAGATTGTAATAAACCTCGGCTGGAGCCATCAGTGTGGGCACATGGAGGGCAGCGTGCGGTTCACAGGTGGAGACGGACACTATTGGCACCTGAACTATCACCATCAGCCTGCTCTCTAACGATCTGGGCGTAAATTAGACTTCCCAGCATTCCCAGGATGGTAGGTCTGAGACATGGTATTTTTTTAACAGACTATGGAGTGGGAAAGCCACACTTCTGACTGCTCCAGGGGAGCCACCGGGGGTCTTGTCTTCTGGTCGGTGCCCAGTGAGGTGTCCTCTGTACTATGTGAGCGCGGTCAGGCCTGTGCCCCAAATAACTTCTAACTTTGTCTGTTACTCTTTATATTTATTCGACTATTATTCTCTAATTCACTCCTTCCTACTTCTCTCCCTCTTTTGTTCCTTCCTCCCTCCCTTCCTTTCTTCCCTCCTTCCTCCCTCCCTCTCTCCTCCCTT
This sequence comes from Mungos mungo, assembly GCA_004023785.1. Lineage (NCBI taxonomy): Eukaryota > Metazoa > Chordata > Mammalia > Carnivora > Herpestidae > Mungos > Mungos mungo. The sequence continues at coordinate 25,174 of PISW01005864.1, read as the reverse complement.
TTTCCTTCCTTCCTTCCTCCTCCTCCCTTTTTCCTTCCTTCCTCCTCCCCTCTCTTCCCTCCCCTCCCTCCCTTTCCTTCCTCCCTTCCTCCCTCCCTTGCTCCTTCCTTCCTTCCTTCCTTCCTTCCTTCCCCCGTCCCTTCTTCCTGCCTTCTTTCCTTTCCATTATAGCATCCAATTCATTCCATGTGGGAAGAACACTGATAATATTTGAAGGTTGCAAAGTACCGTTTATCAAAACGAAGCCAGCACTCCAGGTCTCGCCAAATTAAAAAGCCAGAAACCACAATCTTCGGTCTGGAAGGAAAGCCGCCTTTATCAGTGCATTACCTTAGCATAAGATGTAAACACATTTCTGGGTTGAGCTGGCATTCCCTTGCACACAGATGTACCAAATCTTTGGCTTCTGCCGATAAAACTTGCCAGGTCTCTGAGGGGTCGTTATCGGTTTCAGTTTTCCAGTCTTGCTTTTGACTGGAGCAAGTCTCTCCCTGGCGGACTTGGATTTGTGGCTCCCACTGGATTCCAGCGAGGTCAACGCCCGTGCCCCGGAAGACCGTGCGTTCCCATCACACCCTCTCGGCCCCGGCATTATTCACAATTTGGCCTGGACACCTCTGTGCTGTGCGGGACCATCCTGTCCATCTCGGGAGGGTCCATGGTGTTTCTGGCCTCTATGCACTAGATCCCGGTAACCCCCCACTTCATTTGTGACCCCAAATACTTCCGGTCACTGCCAGTTCACACAAGAGCTAGGGATTTGTGTTGCTGTTCTGCAGAAGAGCTTTATAGCTTCGTGATTCAAGTGGCTTAATTCTCTTAAAGAGAGCACGAATGAGATATTGGACTTCTTCCCTTTGTTCAAAGTCCACTCTATTATTTATCCACACATGTATTCGACTAAATATTCATGGACCAATAGGTACCAGGCAGCACATCGAGCTCTGGGGACATGCTCAAAGGAAGACAGAGATGGTTTGTCCTGTTTCACTGGGTTTCTAGAGAAGTAGGGGACAGTGAGAGGGGGGAGTGTTCCGGGCAGGGACTCACAGGGAGCTGTGGGGCCCAAGGGAGGGATGTGAGGCCCCGCCCAGTGGATGTGGTCGATGGGGATCACCCTCCCACCCCCACGGGTGCAGAGCCCTGGCTCTTTTACTAAACTCACATCTCAAGCCCCATGCCCGCCTCCATGTGGAAGCCATTCTCCCATTTCTGGAGAAGACCCACTCGCGGGTCGGGTCTCCGCAGCCCCTGATTGCAGTGCTCCGCTGAAAACAGCAGGGAGCAGCTTGAGATCACGCCTGGGCCACGCTGAGCCTGCCTGCTGAGGTCACCGCAGTCCGGAAGATGACGGCTCCTGGCAGAGAGAGTGGGGAAGCAGGGCACTGGCCCGCAGGACAGGCAGGCCCCCCTGCCCACACCCCGGCCAGTGTGCCCTGCCTCCTGGCCTTCTGACCTCTGACCAGCTGGCTGGGTCTGGGCCAAAATGGCCGGGGCTGGCTCAGAAGGATGGTTTTTCTATTACCGGCCTTTGTTGTCAGACCTGCTGGGCACAGTGGGAGGAAGGCCATCTCTCCCATCTCCTGCCAGCCCCCCCCTTTGTTACAAGCCTGTGGTAATAGCTTTATAATCAGGTTAAGGTGAGTGAAAGGGACAGTTGCTCCTCATAGGGACCCAAAGTCCCAAGCATGTCCCTTTGTACCAGCAATTAAGTGGACATCACTCTTGCTCGTGGTTGGTGTGAGGTAGGGCTTGATGGGCACAGTGGCCTGGCCTCTCACTTTCCTGCCCTCGTCAAAGCGTCCCCGCTCTCAGCTTCTCGCTCTGGGGCATGAGTAGTAAATTGCAAAGATTTGTTCCAAAGAGGTGCTAAGGGGTGGTAGAAATTGAATTTTCCCTTTCTCCCCGACTTCCCCAAATCACTTAGCTGGTATCCCAATGTAAGCAAGCTTGTCCCCCCTTGTACCCCAAGAAAGGGTCAAGTCAAGTGAATGTGCTTGCTCACACAATGGGCTCTTAGCTAAGCAGGGGTTCTCAAAGTGTGGTCCAAGATCGCTTGCGTCAAAACTCCTCATGCAGGCATGGATTTCCACCAGTAGTGGACACACCCCGACTCGGGGGCCCATCGACCCCACGCCCAAGTATGAACAAGAGGATGCGGGTCTGCGTCCCCGCAAAAGACACGTGTGAGGACACCAGAGCAGCGCTGTTCCAAGCTGAGTCCAGCCAGCAAGCCGACGTCCACAGAGGAATGGAGGGACGCGTTGCGGCTTGTCCACACTCGGTGATAAACATGAACCAACACCTTTCCACAGAACAACCTGGAATCCACCTTGTAAACACACTGTTGAGCAGGAGAAACGAGGCACAAATGAGTGAATACGATATGGTTTTCTTCATATGAAATTTAAGAATGGACTAAGCTCGTCTGTGTGGACAGAATAACGGTTACCTGGAGTGAGGGTAGGGGTTGTGGAAGGACAGGGGCGGGCGGGATGTTGGAGCTCTGCTATAGCCGGATGTGGATGGTGGTCAGACACGTGGATGCATGCAGGTATATGTGCTGGCGTATTATCTAGGTTACCTGGGTTACCGTATGTATACCCTGGCGCTACGTACCACACATGCACACGCACCATCTTTGCACAGGTGTATCCATGTGTGTTGAGCTCCTGCTTACGATTGACAAACTTTACCATATATTTCATACACCACCCCCCCCACACACACTTCCCAGCCTCATTCCAGATCTACCAAATCTGAATCTCTCGGCATGGTGCCTGGGAATCTGCATTTTGTGTGTTTGCTGGTGTTGGTGTAGAGTGAAAGTTGACCGCCAGCATTGCAGGCTGTGTCATCTGTGAGAGAGGGGCTTTTGTCGTCCCCACAAATCACACCAGCCCCCATTTCCCATCTGGGTGAGAACTTAAGATTTTTTCAGAAGTCGATCGTTAGGGAATAAGACTGGCATGAGATTTCTCACCTGAAGATCGGGCACACCAGCCCCCTGTGAACAAGATTGTCACACTCAAGACAACTCCTTTCCCCTTTTCCTTAAAAATGGAAAATTAGGGGGGGCATCTGGGAGGCTCATTCGGTTAATCATCCGGCTTCGGCTCAGGTTATGATCTCATGGCTCGTGGGTTCGAGCCCCGAGTTGGGCTCTGTGCTGACAGCTCAGAGTCTGGAGCCTGCTTCGGATTCTGTGTCTCCCTCTCTCTCTGCCCATCTCCTACTCGTTCTCTCTCTCTCTCTCTTTCTCTTTCTCAAAAATAAATATTGAAAAACAATTTAAAAAAAAAAAGGAAAATTAGAACCAACTGTTTCCATCCTTCTAACTCTTAGTGGAGAAATATGTGTTTTAAACTTACAGTCTATATGTGACTTGGGATCCTCTCCTCTTCTCTCCACCTCCACATAAGCCCCATGTTCCGTGTTATTAACAAGAGGCAGGTAACATTCATCAAGTGTCTAGAATACAAAGAGCTATCTCATTCATGTGATCTCACTGGATCCTTAAAACAATTGTACGAGAAGACTGACACTCTGAAGTGCCGGGGTCCAGCTCCAGCCAGTCCGGGGGTCCCTGAAGGATGGACGGTGTCAGCAAAAGGGAGTGAGGGAGCCTCAGGTTTCTTCCTTGATCACGAGGCAGGCATCTCTGCTCGGTCTGCTTTGGTGTCTGTTTTTATTGGTCAAGCAATAACATGACATCAGAAAATAGAAAGTTTTACAGTGACTAATTCTTTATGATAAGATGCTTCAATCATGGAAAGTGCACAGAAACAAGTTTTACAGAAGTATTTTTTTTAGAACCATCCCATTTATTCTTGGCATCAGTCCCCAAGATTAAGAAAGGAACAAACCCATCTTATTTTGTATGGGTTGGTTTTTTGCCAATAATTATGACTTTGTTTTTAACTAACAAGTTACAACCAAGTCATGTAATACATTTACAGTGAGGTTGAGTAAATCTTATAGGAGTATAACAGGATGATTTTAGTAAAAAACAGGATAACATACACATTATTTAAGTTAGTAATGCTAAAATTAAAACATAAGTTAAGTTGTACATAGATAGGCTGGGAGTTATTTTGTTTGGCTCATTAACCACAAGAGAAAGAATGCTTGTTAACAAGTTGCTAGAGAAAGCCCTTTCTCTGATGCAGGCACAATGGGGGCCAGTGTGTGTTGGCCTTGGACCTGGGTTTCCCATGTTCTTATCCATCCTCATAACTGAGGTCAGTACAAGGGAGGGTATCTGTAGAATGTGGACCTTGGGAAGGGACTGTGTTCTGTCCTTGTTTTCCATTTCTAATCTCCAAATCAGGCTCCTTTCCTCCGGGCCAGATGAAATGCAATTCTTGTGTTTTTAACCCCTTCAAGTCTATGTTTCGGGTCTGCAAGGCTCATTAGAAGAGCCTTTTGGCAAACATCTATAGTGCATTGATCTAAAATCTCTTATGCAGGGACAGGAAAATGTTTTTTCTCATGGGGTGACTGTGTGGGGACCGTCGGTCTGATATGGAACGCCGTTAGGCTTAATTAATGACAACAGGCTTATTTTCAACATGAGCAGTAGTAGCAGAAGGAGATACCTATTTCGCCTCTCGTGGCAGGAGCCGTGCACGTCCACCATTTCCTTGCTGTGACTATGTCGTCCAGCCAGGCCGGTGCGCCTCCCAGCACTAAAGGAATGAAGCAACTTTGCAAAGGTACACGGCAAATTGGTAACGTCGCTGGGATTTGACCCCAATGTGTCGAACCCCACCAAAAACCTGCTGTCTTTTTGGTGGAAAGAGCCTGTCACGGGATTCCAGTGCTGTTCCTGCTTGTTTTAACTTACAGCCACAAGAATTTATCTTTGTCACTAAAGGCTGTAAGTAAACGCTCCTTAATATTTGCATCTTATTGGACAAGTGGGTGGATATACCATAGTTTGTTTCGTCATTTCTCTAATATTTACTCTGTTTCCATTTTCGCCAGTACAAATGTCTTGGTGAACGTGTTTTCCCAACAATCATTGCATTTGTGATTCTTGCTCAGGACAGATGATCACAAACAGAATAACTGTAACAAAGACTATGCACACTTTTAAGATATAGGAACAATTTGTCCGACCTGCCCTCCAGAAACATTCTTTTAATTTGCGTCATTCTCAACAGTGAGGGGACACCTGTGTCACTCCACCCCTCGCCAATTTTGGGTACTATAATTCCAGTTTTGCCAATATGGCGCTGCAATTCCATTTGAGCTCGTGACATTGATCATTTTTGATATACTCATTATTTTTGTTTTTCCTTATATGAATCTCTTATTCTTTGGAGTGTCACTGTGACTTCTTGATATTTCTCAAGAAGTTGATACTGTTTCATATTCATCGTACATGTTTCATGGATTATTCTTTGTCTTCTAATGTCGTTTAGGTTGCTTTCTGGTAAAAAGAGTTAAACCTTTGTGCAGTCAAATTGATCAATGAATGTCATGATTTTTTATTGCTTCTAAGTCAAAACAATCTTGGGAAATTTATTATCAAATCAGAGGAATATTTATTTACCTTTAGGTTCTTTTGTGTTGTATTTCACTTTTTGTCTGTACATCAGTTGATTGGGAGAGAGAGTGTGTCTGTGTGTGTGTGTGTGTGTGTGTACCCACAACCAACACAAGCCTGCTCTGAGGTTAGGATCCATCTTGATATCTATTAAATAAGCATGTAAATATAAATGTTAAATAAATTGCTAATTGATTGAAAATTCCATATTTTAAACCAGTGTTCATGATGTTCCCTTTAATTTATTTTGAATTATTAAAGACAGTAGGGCCCATTTCTGGTACATTTATTCTGTTTCATTCCACAACCCATTCTTCCAGAAGGATTACATGAGCTTTATGATAGCTTCTAATATCTAATAAGAGAATCCATTCCATTATTTTTCTTTTTCAATATTTTTGTCATTACTTTCTATCTTTCTATGTATTCTTCAAGATCAACTTCAAAGTTAGTTTATCAAATTAAAAATTATCTCATTGGCCATGTCTTTATTTTTATTACCAGAGTTAGGTGTGTGCTTACCAAACATATCCTATTTAAAAATCTTTTAATGTTTATTTATTTTTGAGAGAGAGAGAGAGACAGACAGACAGACAGACAATGCGATGGGGGAGGGGCAGAGAGAGAGACACGCACACACAGAATCTGCAAACCATGAGATCATGACCTGAGCTGAAGTCGGAAGTTTAATTGACTCAGCCACCCAGGTGCCCCCAAACATATCCTATTCAGTGATACTTACACAGTTGGTAAATCTACAAAGAAAAGCAAAGGAATGACCAACAGAAAAATCAGGATAGCGCATTCTTCTCAGGAGGAGGGAAGTAATGTGTTAGGAAAGGTACATGGGGCCTCTATAGTATTAAAAATATTCTATTGCTTCACTTGTGTGGTGGTACATTAGCTATCTATTAGTAATAACAATATTTCCCCAAATTTAGCAGCTTAAAAATATATATGTTTGTTATCTCATGGTTTCTGTAGGCCTGGAGTCTGGACAAAGCTTAGCTGTGTCTTTTGTGTGGCTACAGTCATGGCATCGATCAGGGCTGTGGTCTCCTCGGAGGCTCTACTGGAGAAGGGTCTGCTCCCTCACTCGCCTGGTCGTTGACAACACTCAAGTTTTCTGCAAGCTGCTGGGCTGAGGGCCTCATGTCTTGCTGGCTGTGCTGGGGGCTGCCCCCAGTTCCCGGCCATGTGGCCAGCTCAGAAGGGCAGCTCACAACACAGCATGCTGTGGAGGTAACCGTCTTGTGTAACATAATCACACACGTGCAATCCCATCCACCCCCTCACTTTGGCTATATTCTCTAGGTCCAGAAGCAGGTCCCGGGTTCTACCCACACTTAGGGGGAGGGATCACATGAGCGCATGAAAGCCAGATCATGAAGCCACCTGAAGAGTCTGTCTGCCCCACGTGGTACACAGGTATCCATTTAACTATTTGTCAAAAGTGTGTGTCTGTGTGTGTGTGTATGTGTGTGTGTGTGTGTGTATTTGTGTGTAATATTTACAAACCTATGTTTCACAATTTAAGATTTTTAAAACTTGTAAAGCAATTTTTTTGATAAATTAGTTTGAATCTGCGTGTGCCCAGGTATAGCCAAGCAAAAAGAATCTCATGGCCTTGGTGACTGAAGCTAAAATGAAGTCTGGAAGTGATTCAAGAGCTCAGGAGGGCTGACTTTCCTTCTTGAGATACTGGAAATTACTTTGAACTCAGAAGGTACTCCGGATTACACTTGAAAAGTTTTGAATTGTTTCAAAATTACATCAATTCCTAATTTTGATTGGAAAAAAGAAAACTGTTTTAATCTCTAACTAATTTGAAGAGAACTGGCATTTTTATAGTACCTACCACGTGCAAAGCCCATCTCGCCGAAGGTCAAACCTTCTCTAATATCCCTTAATAAAGTTTGGTAGCTGTATTCATGAGCCTACCTCACGTCCCTTGCTAAATTTATTCTCAGGTATTTCAGGTTTTTGTTGCTGTTATGAATGGGATCTTCATTTTTAAATATGATTTCTGCTTCCTGTTGCTATTGACTAGGAACATGACTGAATTTTGGACATGCACCAAAATTTTTGCCAGGTGACTTTGTTTTTAAACAAAAGTCTTTGTGAAATGACTGATGACTCTGCTCCCATATTAATTTTAATTTCTATTTTCTTAGGTTCACGAAGCACATGATGGTGACATCTAGGAATCCTGGCGTTTCTGCCTCCTCTTTTCCAGTGACTATAATCCTGATCTATGTCTCCTGGAAGCAAAGTTCTTAAAAATCCTTAACCTTCAGGGGTGGCTGGGTGGCTCAGTTGAGTAAGCATCTGACTCTTGGTTTCAGCTTAGGGCATGACCTCATGGTTTGTGAGTTCGAGCCCCCTGTCAGACTCTCTACTATTAGCACAGAGCCTGCTTTGGATCCTCTGTCTCTCTCTCTGTCCTTCCCCAATTGTCCTCTCTAAAAAGAAATAAATAAGCTTAAAAAATGTTAACCTTCAGAGTCAGATAAATCCAAGATTGTCAGCAACTTTGTCGGGCAGATCACTTAACCTCTCTGTACCTTAGTTTCCTCATTTGTAATCTGGGGCCACCACATACTCTTCCTCACTGGGTAATTTTGAGGATAAGATAATATCTATTTTTATTTTTTTAATGTTTAATTTTTTTTATATTTCATTTATTTTTGAGACAGAGAGAGACATAGCATGAGCGGGGAGGGGCAGAGAGAAAGGGAGACACAGAATCAGAAGCAGGCTCCAGGCTCTGAGCTAGCTGTCAGCACAGAGCCCGACGTGGGGTTCAAACCCACAAATGTGAGATCATGACCTGAGCTGAAGTCAGACGCTTAACCAATTGAGCCACCCGGGCAACCCTATTTTTTTTTAATGTTTTGAAGGAGTGTGTGCAAGTAGGGCAGAAGGGCAGAAGAAGAGAGAGAGAGAATCCTTTTTTTATTTAAGTTTATTTATTTATTTTTGAGAGAGAAAGCACGAGCTGGGGAGGGGCAGAGAGAGAGAGAGAAAGACACAGAATCCAAAAGCAGGTTCCAGGCTGTCAGCACAGAGCCCGACACGGGGCTCCAACCCCCAAACTGCAAGATCATCACCGGAGCTGAAGTCAGATGCACGACAGACTGAGCCACCCAAGGGCCCCGGGAGAGGGAGGGTCTTAAGCTTGGTGTGGCGCGTGCAGAGCTCAGTCCCATCAGCCTGGGATCGTGACCTGAGCCAAAACCAAGTGTCGGGTGTTTAATCAACTGAGCCACCCAGGTGTCCTAAAAATATCTACTTTTAACACAGTGTCCGCCCCAAAGCTCAAGATATGTTAGATAAAGCATAATTGTTACTACATCTTAAAAGGAACTTAAGTGACAGAGAAGAGAAGCCAGGTTGTTCTGACCAAGCTGAGTGGTGGGCAGGCCTATATTGATGCAGGGCATATGCTGGATTTCCTTCCTCCCAGGGACTGTTCTAGGTGCTTTCCAAGCGGCTTCTTACTTCACCAACAGCCTCAGGGAGATATAATGGCTGTTCCAGCATCCCCATGACTCACTTGGAGGGAAGTGAGACTCAAGTCCAGCCCACTTGGCCGCAAAGACCGTGCTCCTCTCTGCTGGTCTGACCTGAGGGGAGCGGGAGGCATTCATTCTGCACAGAGGCTGAATGAATCTTGGCCGAAGGTCGGGAGCACCCGAGGCTCTCCGGTGACACACGCACGCCTGAGCCCCGCCACAGGCTAAACCGGTCTGGCTCTCCAAGAGTGACCCTGACATCTGTATCCTTATTATTTCTTAATGTTTATTTATTTTTGAGAAAGGGAGAGACAGAGCATGAGTCTGGATGGGATGGGGAAACAGTGAGTCACTAAGGGAACTAACTTCTCATCCCGGGAAAGGAGGGGTGTTGCCGTCAGATCAGGGAGGAGCCTGGAATAATCATGGAAGTCCACATTCCAGATGAGTTCAAGTACATCCTCCCTTTCTTTGCCATAAATTAATTCATCCCTGCTGACTATGCTGATTAATTTTATGTGCCAACTTGGCTAGGCCACCGTGCCGAGATATGTAGTCAAACATTGTCCTGGATGTTTCTATGAAGATGTTTTTTGAGTGCGATTAACATTTAAATCAGAGTAGACCTCGTGTAAAGAAGATTGTCCTCCATAAAGTGGTGGGTCATCTAATCAGTTGAAGGCTTTTAGAGGAAAAAGACTGACTTCCTTTGGGGAAGACGGAACTCGGCAGCAGGCAGTCTTTGGACTTGGACTTCAACTCTTCCCTGGATCTGTAGTCTGCTGGGCTGGGCTGCCCTGCAGATTTTGGACTTGTACCTCCGTGAATCATACGAGCCAATTCCTTAAAATAATCTCTCTCTCTCTCTCTCTCTCTCTCATTGACCCCTTATTCAACACAATCATAAATAAAGCACCCCACTTTCATTTACTTTGGAAATCCACAACCAGAGAATGGGTGATAGAGAGGCGTGGGGGGAATAGTACAGATCACTCGATCCAGTTGAAATAGTGACATAAAGACAGAAATAACCCTGGGGTGACCTTGACCCTCAGGAGACGTTCGGCCACATCTGGAGATGCTTTTTTGTTCTCACAAGGGGGTGGAGGATGAGGGGACGGGGTGCCAGTGTGCCATCAGCATCAAGTGGGCAGAGGGGCCAGAAATGCCAAGAAACATCCTGAAACGCACAGAATTATCGTTAAAATGTAACAGTGCCAATGTTGCGAAACCCTGGATGGGATGGGGAAACAGTGAGTCACTAAGGGAACTAACTCTCATCCCGGGAAAGGAGGGGTGTTGCCGGCAGATCAGGGAGGAGCCTAAAGGGGCCACAGGAGTCCAGCCGGCAGACTGGACAAACAGCTGGAGGCAGCTCTTCCTGAAAAGGCCACGGGACTTCAGAGAGACTCTTGAGAGACTAGTCCTACCGCGGAGGTAGGGCTGGCTGTTCAACTAGCGGGAAGCTCATGGGTATCATGGGGCTCCACTTGGTTCCAAGTGGCCATGAGAGGCAGCAGGTCTGAGCGCAAGACCGGCGGTGGTGAGTAGCCGTCTTGGGTTTTTGTGGCCACAGCTTGTGTGTAAACACCAGGGGGGGCCCGTGGGCAGAGCGGGAGGCCAGAGTTCTGAGCGTCTCTCTGTGTGGTGCCGACCGAAGTTTGCACACGGCTTCACACCCTGAATTCTCAGGAACCGGGGCACATCCGGGGGGCAGCAGCCGGGTGTGATGATCTGAACACAAGGCCGCATGTCCACAGCCCTCAAGGACGGTTTATTCAAGCATTCATGAAGTGGGAAAGTGAATTAGTGATCAGTGACACTGCAGTTCTTTCATCTGTAAAACGGGGGAAGGAAAACAGTGAAGGCGGTCCTGTGAGGCCAGTGGGGTGATATAGTAACGTGACTGAGAAAGCTAAGTGTTTTTGGAAAAAAAAAAAAAACCCACACGTGGGGCGCCTGGGTGGCTCAGTCGGTGAAGCGTCCGCTCTCAGTGTGAGCTCAGGTCACGGTCTCACAGGCTGAGTTCACTCCCCACGTCCGGCTCTGCACTGACAGCATGGAACCTGGGTGGGATTCTCTACCCCCCCCCTTGTCCCTCCCCCACCTGTGCTCTTGCTCATGTGTGCACTCTCTCTCTCTCTAAATAAGTAAATAAACTTAAAATGAATGCTACCCATCCACATGTGCTACTTTCCTGTGGGTCTTACATCCCAGAGGATGTTTCCAGGATGGCATTAAAAACAAAGAAAATAGGGGCGCCTGGGTGGCTCGGGGGTTAAGCATTTGACTTCAGCTCAGGTCATGATCTCACGGTTCGTGGGTTCAAGCCCCGTGTCACACTCTCTGCTGACAGCTCGGAGCCTGAATCCTGCTTTGGATTCTGTGCCTCTCTCTCTGCCCCTTCCCTGCTTGTGCTCTGTCTGTCTCTCTTCCTCAAAAATAATCATTTAAAATTTTTTAAAAATTAAAAAATTAAAATTAAAAAAAACAAAGAAAAAGAACAAAGCGGGGCCACACCGAGATGAACGGCAACCAGCACGCACGTGACCGATGGCACAGAAGCAGGCGGGACACACACGTCGCGGGTAGGGGGCATGTGAATGTTCAGGGGCGCCTGTTCACCGCGAGCTCCGCAGGAGACAAAGGCCATGTGGCGCCTTTTCTCACGCTCGAGACCCCACGGGAGCCTCAGGGAGCTGGGGGGGATGTGGTGCTGCCCTGCTCCATCGGACCCGGGGCTGCAACTGGCTCAGCCCCGGGCTCCAAGTCCTCAGTCGTGCCCAGAGGGACTGCAGGGACGGGAGACCCTATTCACTGGTGGATCCGTTGATCATCCAGCAAACAGGAGAGCGGGTTTCCTGTAGCTACTGTTCCAGATTAGGACAGACGCAGTGGCTGAAGCAACGCACATTTATTATCTGACGTTCTGGTCGGCCGTGGGCATCTTCAGGCTAAAATGAAGATGTCAGCAGGGTCGCCGGCTGTTCTGGAGACTCTCAGGGAGAATGCACTTCCTTGCCCCTGATAGCTTCAGGAGGCTCCCCGGGTCCTCAGCTCCTGGCCCCCTCCCCGCTCCGAGCCAGGAGGACCCCAGGCCACGCCTCTCTCCCTCTCTCTCTGCTTCCCTCTTCCTCTCTTAAGACCTTTGTGATTACACTGGACTCGCCAGGATAATCCAGGATCATCTTCCTATTTTAGGGCCAGTGTATTAGCGAATTTAATTCTATCTGCGACCTTCGCCCCTCCCCCACCCCGTGCCACATAACCTGACACACCCACAGGTTCTGGGGATTCACAAGTGGGCTCGTGGGTGGGGAGAGAGTCATTGTCCTTGCCACCAGCTCCCAGGCTGTGCTAAGCGCACCTGGGACGGATCAGAGGCGGTCTCTTCTCTCTAGGGGATTGGGCATCCTGGAGAGGAAGACAGAGATAGAAAAGTAGTGATGCATGTCGAGGAGTAGTAAATGATGGAGAAAACATGGTGTGGTCCAGGGATGGAGAGTTATGGGGTGCGGTGTGACAGTTTGTGATTGCATGGTCACCGGAAGCCTTTGGAAAGGTAACATCCGAGCAGAGACCTGACCGCGGAGGAGGAAGCTCCAAGCTGGGCCCGAGTTCCAAGCGGAGGGAAAAGCAAGTGCAATGGCCCCAGGGCACGTTTCGGGGATTGGGAGAAGCGGGCTGTGTGGCTGGAGCCCCGTGGCGAAGGGAAGAGAGGAGGGGGATGAGGCTGACGACAAAGGCGGGGGGAGATTAACGGGATCATTTTTGTCCAGAGGATTTGGGTTGAATTCTAAGGAAAATGAGAAACCACTGGAGGGTTTTGGGAAGGGTAACAGCGCGCTCTGATTGGCATTTGAAAGGCTCAGTCTTGGGGCACCTGGCCAGCTCAGTCAATAGAGCGACTCTTGACCTCAGGGTCGTGAGTTCAAGCCCCACACTGGGCGTAGAGCTTACTTGGGGCTCTCAAAACCCTATATCGGCTCATCTCACTAGAGCATAAAGATAACAGTGGAGAGACCATAAAGAGCTCAATAAAGATTTTGTAAATAATAATAAAATGCTCAGTCTTCCTGTTGAGTGGTGGACTGCAGGAGAGAAAGGGTGAGGAACGCAGAACAGGGCGGAGGCACGGCAGGTGCACAGGAAAAGATGGTGATTGGCTGGCCCGGCCTGGAGGGACCCAAATGGGCAGCCGTGGGGTCCGTGGTATCACTGGAGCCCACAGGACAAGAGAGAGGAGCAGTGAGGGGTCCAGCAAGGTTAGACTCTTGGCGTGAGCTCCTGTGTGTGTCCACACCATTGACTGAACCTGTATGTGAAAAACCAACAGCTTCTCTTGGCCACAGGGGACTTTAACGGAAGGGGCTGGTTAACTGGGAGAAGAGGTCCTTCAGGTCAGGAATGCATGAGCACCCTCTTCAAACATGTGAATACCTGTCCCTCTGCCCTTAGATGCCAAAGACAAAGCCCAGTGAAGGACGGATAGACAGGCAGATTTCAGCACACCTAGACATCTCGGGAGGGAAGTGGCATTAGCCACAGGGTCCAAGGAAGGAGCACGCACCCTTCGCTCTGCTGTCCTTGGCAGTGTGGTTGAGTTATTTAAACTCTTTGAGACTCCTGGGACGCCTGGGTGGTGCAGTCGGTTTAGCATCCCACTTCAGCTCAGGTCGTGATCTCACAGTTCGTGAGCTCAAGCCCCGCATCGTGCTCTGTGCTGATGACTCAGAGCCTGCAGCCTGCTTCAGATTCTGTGTCTTCCTTTCTCTCTGCCCATCCCCCACTCAAGCTCTGTCTTCATCTCTCTCTCTCAAAAATAAATAAGCATTAAAGAATTTTTAACTCTTTGAGACTCCATTTCAATATCCCTTAAACAGTAGAAGTAACACTACCATAATACTAACACTAGCAGTCATAGCGAACATTCATGTCGCACCTCCTCTGTGCCCCAAGCACTGCTCTTACGTCTTCCCATGTAGTGACACACTTGTCACCCACGGCAGCTGATGACACAGGTGTCACTATCATTGCCATAGTCAACAGAGAGGAGGCTCAGAGAAGGGGAGTCACACATAAGAGAAGGCCACACACACGATGGGCTACAGTCATCACACGTGGGAAGAGCTCTGCAGGACACAGAATGGAGGGTGGCTCTCTTTCATCTCCACTGATCACATGTCAACCAAACTGCACTGTGTGTGATTATCAGTGTGTGTGACACCACAGTGCTGTGTAGCTTCTGTGTCAGAATTAAACAACCTCAGCAGTCTGAAATTGGAGACAGAACCCAGCGAGTTGGCATAAAACGTAGAATGGCGGCAACACCGTTCCGAATTTAGGCTTCAGATTCAGTCACGCAGAGTCTCACGACGCTGCTCAGACCACATCTGGAATGTTCTGGTCCATGCTGGGGCTCCTCTGTTGAGGGGCATCCCAACAAGCCGGTATCGACTCGGTGAACTGATGAAGGAGAGCATGTCAAAGCAGAGGATTCTGTGGCCTGCCAGGGCCTCAGGGACAAATTCGTAGATGGCGGATTGCAACAACGTAGTTGTAACATCTGAAACTGACATGTGACCACGGAGCACCCTTGAACAATGTGCGGGTTGGGGAGCGACCCTTCTACACCGTTGAAAATTCACATACGATTTTTGACTCCCTTCCCCCGGTTTAATGACTAATAGCCTACTGTTGAAGGGAAGACTTACAGATTCTTAGGTAGTTAATTAGCCCATATTATATATGTATGTGTATTGTATACTATATTCTTACAATGACATAAGCTAGAGGAATGTTACTAAGAAATTCACAAGGAAGAAACAATAAAGAGCGCGACAGAAGTGGACTCTCACAGTTCATACCTGTGTTGTTTAAGCACCAGCTGTATACCCACCATGCACAAGGAACTTCTCTGGAAATTACCAAGAAGGACAGGAATGACAATGGAAATGGCAAAGGATGTTGACGGGCAGATGGCAGACGTGGAAGCAGGAAGCCTGACCGAGCCTGTGAAGAGATGCCACTGAAGCTAACTCCCAGAGGCGTGCAGATGACGTCAGTGCACCTGTTGGACGGGTCGTGCTGGGAGCGTGGAGGTGACTCACTGCTGGTCGGGGCCCCCGTGTGTGAGGCACAGGGAGGTCTAGCTGTTTGGGGCGATGCTTTCCCAGCAGGCCATAGTTCAGTGTTGGTAGGGATGTGGCCTTGGGCACCGACCTCTTTGGAGGTGGGGATGTGGTGGGGACAAAGTTTCTCTAATTAAAGGTACTCATTATCCAAAACCCAGCAATCTAGACATGAGCCAAACAGACCTACAGGAGGACATCTGTGAGCACATTCGCTGCTGTGCTGGCCTAGACCTGAAGGCCCTCGGGGTCTCCATCCTGGGGACCTTCTCTACATGGGTCATCGGTGTCCCATTAGTCCAGTGAGGCTGGGTCTATTTGTCCCCATCTTACAGATGAAGAAACTGAGCCTCGGGGAAGTGAAATAACCAGAGCCAGGGCAAACTGCTCATGAATGGCAAGGCTGAGACTCCCATTCCAGGTCCGACATCAGTGTGCTTGTCCACTAGGCCGCCCTCTCGGGACAGGATGGACGAGGCGGAATTAGGGACACACCCTCTTTCCTGTCGCTCTCACTGCCCCTTCTACCTGTATCCTTTCTTTTGTTCCAGACAAAAGCAGGAGAAAAGACACACGGTACAGGAAAAAAAGAGATCTGGAAAAAGTGAGGGTGGAGAAGTCAGTTTGACCTTCTAGAATTCCTTTTTTTTTTTTTTAAATATATATATACTTTCAGGGGCACCTGGGTGGCTCAGCTGATTAAGCATCCAACTTTGGCTCAGGTCAAGATCTCATGGTAGTGGGTTCAAGCCCCACATTGGGCTCTGTGCTGACAGCTCAGAGCCTGGAGCCTGCTTCGGATTCTGTGGCCCTTGCTCTCTGCCCCTCCCCCATTCTCTCTCTCTCTCTCTCTCTCTCTCTCTCTCTCTCTCAAAAATAAACATTAAAAAATTTTAAATGTATTTTTTTCTTTTTTTTTTTTCTGGCTGTTATGCTTTTAATGGAGGGAGGTACAAAATGCATCAACGCTTTAAAAAGGGAAAAAGAAAATTTGCAGTAGCTGAGTCTCTTTCAAAAGGGGAAAAATAATGTAGAATCTGACATGTAAAGTTTCATAATGTTAAAAAAAGCCAAGATTGTTAATACACCTTTTGGTTAAAAAAAAAATCAATGTATTGGCAGAGTTAACTATTTGTGTGAAATACACTATATGAATTAGTTAAACAGAAGAATCATTACTTCCACCACCAACGGAAGAAAACCCCACAGCAAGGGAAGCATCTAAAGGAGGACAATCAAAGTAAGGTTAGGGAAGTCTACTGGCTTCTGAATACCTCGACACACATTAGAGAACTCTTTCATTTTATAAACTACAGTGTTTTAATGTGCTTATAGGAACAACCCAATCTAAGGAGCTGTGGAGGCTGATGAAAAAGACCTATCCACCAAGATGCTGTGTTTCTAGTGGAGGGGTGAAGTTAAGTTAATACTTCTGTAAGAAGGAACTGAATCACCTCAGCATCAACAAACAGCCTTTTTCTTTAACACAGTAACTCATAATTAGATGACTTATTTCTCTTCACTAGCTCAAAATTAGGCAGGAAAGGAATGAAGCTGACGGGGCAGACCCAGAAACACAATGATTTGGCAAGCCGCACAGTCACTCGGCTCATGGAGGTGCGATCATCTGCAGAAAAAGTTGCTTGACTTCAGTGTTCCATCCCTTCACATCTGTAAAGGAGTTCGATACAACCACTTTTCTTTGTCAACTTTAAGCTGCATACAGGCAAAGAGGTCACAAACTGCTGGGAGGCCGTAACGGTCTTGGGGAAAGTTACGTTCCTCCTGCAGGGGTGAATTAAGTAATACTTCCTTGGCCTTCTTTCGAAGTAGCCACTTGTCTTCCCCTGAGGATAACTGGCTGAGGTTTCCCATCTTGCTTCCTGGCAAGACCCAGTCAGCTGTGGCCGAGAGGTTCACAAGCTTCTGTTGGCCAGCTCTGTCCTCCATACTAGGCACTTCCTTGGGACATCCTTCTCTGCAGGAGGGGGTGATGAGCCACTCTGACAGGGGACTGCTCCTTATGACTTTGAAGGAATTGGCAATACTAGAAGGAGCCACTGCCTTTGTTGTCTTAGCTTGTTCTGTTGCCTCTTTTCTGGAAGGACAGAGCCACGCACTCAGGGAATCTATACACTTCTCAGGCTCAAGATTTGGTTCCCCAGGCACACCATTTTTATCTTTCCCTTCTTTCTTCAGAAGCCACTTACACAGAGCTTCCTTCTCACAGTTTTCATCACACACACACTCTGCAAAGCTCGTACAGAGCTCATTGGCTCTGCACACCTCCTCTACTTTGCATGGCTCCTGATGGTTCTGGACAAGCCAATCCTCAGTAATCATGCTGGGAGTGGACAAGGGTTTCTTAGCCTCTAAGTGGTCATTCGGGCACTTCAGATTGCCCAGGTTTTCAATCTCCACGCCTTTGGGCTGGTTGCCCCGACAACTGGTACAGAAATCGGGCTTCACAAGCCAATCACTCGCACTGTAGGGCTCCTGGACCACCTGGAACAGGAGCTTAAACTTCTCACTGGCTTCACAGCTGCTTTTGCCAGGCTTCTCCAGCTTCGGGGATTCCTGAGGAGTCACCAGCCAATCAGAAAGATTCATCTCATCTTGATCAAGAAGCTCCAGATCTCCAACTTTTTCAATTTCAATGGAGTAAGAATTGGTAGTAGAATAGCTATGACGCTTTTGGGAAGTTGGTTTTTCAGGGACCTCTTGTTGCTGACTCTTCAGGTTGCCCCAGACATTACTGAAGAAATTGCAGGCTCTGGCAGAAGTCTGACTATTCTCCAAGGTCTGCTTCTGCGTGAGCCAGTCCTGGAGGTTGGTGCTGGGTATGTAAGGAGCCTGATGACTGCTGGCAGGTTTGCTTCCCAGGAGCCATTCACTGAGAGAGACAGCCACGGTGCTGGAGGCGGCCTTCTGTTCTGGCAATGGGATATAACCTCTTTTCTCCAGGAAGGGCCCACTATTTGATGATGAATTAGCATGAGTCATCAGGTGCTCAGGAATTTGCATGGTCTTGAGGGACCCAAATGTGGTGATGGCCTGGCGCAGAGCACTCGTGTCTGCTTCGAAAAGCAGGACAGTCGAATCTTCGGGTTTGAGGGTCAAATTGCCCAGCCTCTCTAGGCACGCAGAGACTTGATTGGCTAGATCTTTGTTTTGGGTGCACTCCAGTTGATGAATAAGACAACTGAACTGGCCCAGTAACCAGTAGAGCTGTTGGGCCTGCTGCTGAAGTGTCTCCTCTTTAAGCTGATAGATGAGATCTACCTGTTCATACAGCCACACCTCACGACTTCGAAGACATTCCAGGTGACGGCTTATGCAACTGTGAATCTGGGCTTTGACCTCTTGCAAGTTATCTTTAATGTGCTGTTCAGCCCGCAGAACTCCACCAATAGCAAGCTCCAAGTCCCTCTGTGCATCACAACACCTCAAAAGGGGTTCTCTATTACGGCAGTAGCCACTCTGGTCCTGTGAGGCACTCATTCTGCTTACTGTTCCAGCTCCAAGCGCAGGGCCCGGCGATCGGAGTGGAAGCTTCCTCGGAGAGACACCGGCCCGAACAAGTCTTAAATGTATTTTTTAAAGTTTATTAATTTATTGAGAAAGAGAGACAGTGTGAGCAGGGGAGGGTCAGAGAAAGAGAATCCCAAGCCGGCTCCGTGCTGTCAGTGCAGAGTCCCACCCAGGGCTTGATCTCACAAACCATGAGATCATGACCTAAGCTGAAACCAAGAGCCAGACGCTTAACCGACTGAGCCACCCAGGCACCCATGACTTTCTAGAATTCTGACTTCAGTTAAGATTCTTACCCAACCCCCTATTATGTTTTGCGTAATAAAACTTCTTAAAAGAAAAAAGCAACTAACATGTATTATGCCCAGTCATCAGGCACGGATCTAAGGATTTCGTGTCCGTGTCACTTAACCCTCACAGCAACCCCACAAAGCAGGTAGGATGTCTATTGTCTCCACTTTACAGACAAAGGAACAGAAACCAGAGAGGTTGGGTAGCTTGCCCAAGGTCACACAGCTGGAATATAAACCCAGGTTGTCTGAGTCCGGGCTCCACACTTCCGGGAAGCCGACCTTAGTCTGGGGGGCCGTGCGGAACCCCTAGCCTGGTGTGGCCCCTCTCTCCTCGTGGCTAACTTCATTTTGGGTGGATCAGTGAACCACCCTGGGCCTTGGCTTTCTTGGTGTTGGCTGTGGATAAACATGGTGTTCCCGCCCGGGGTTGTTTTGAGGTATAACATCTGCAAGGTAATCAACAAATGACGGTCATTAATGTGTCATTGTTGTTGCCTGCACACGCGTTCCCTCAGGGGCTCAGTGCCCAGTGTCCCAGAACGAGCGTGGGATGCTGTGTTCTGTGCGTGGGCCCTTTGGGGTGGCCAGAGGATCCCAAGGAGCAGATGTTGGGGGGAGGGTGGTGGCTGCATTTAAGAGGGAAGAAAAGGCTGGGGCGCCTGGGGGGATCAACCAGTCAAGCGTCGGACTCCGGGTCATGATCTCCTGGTTCGTGGGTTCGAGCCCCGCATCAGGCTCTGTGCTGACAGCTCGGAACCTGGAGCTTGCTTTGGATTCTGCGTCTTCCCCTCTCTCTGATCCTACTCAACTCACGCTCTCTTTTTATCTCAAAATAAATAAAATATTTTTTAAAAACTTTATCAAGGGGAAACAGGAGAAGGAAGAGGGGCAATCATGAAGCATGGTGGGCAGTAAGCATTGGGATGGGAGAGCTTGTCAGGCATTAATCAGACGGGCTGATGGGGGAGCCCCTCCCCATCCTTCCTGGGCTTCCGAGTGGACAATTTTCACGGAAGGAGTCAGGATATAATTTCCTGGCTGAGGACCTTGGCTCTGCTCTCAGCACTGCTCCAATCTCCGGATGAACTTGCCCTGCCAGTGACTTCCAGGCAGCGACTGGAGCAGACCCTAGCAAGAAGGTCGTCTCCATGCGGGCTCCCCGGCTGGCAGGTTGCCTCCCCTTCCCCTGCCCTGGGGCGCTGGCTTATTACGACTATGTTTGGCTTCATGAACCGGTGCTTTGGAAACATGCGTATAAGCGCTTGATTCTCCTGGTGTGGCCTCGCTCTGTCCGGGTCCGAGTGCTGTGTAGGGATGCGGTCCAGTAACAACAGTTCAGCCGGCCTTTAATGGCAGCTTTAACTCTAAGTCACTTTAAGTGCTTTCGTTGGGCACTTTCTATGGTCAGACACCGTGCTGACCGTGGGGTTACACTGACAGGAACAGACACATAGTCCCTGCTTGGGGGAGATAACAAACACCAGGCGACAGGCAGAATGATCGCAAAAGGTGACATACACTAGGGAGGATGCAAACCAGGGGCTGGATGGAGAGGAAGGCCGGGCATGGTGGCAGCGCAAAAGGTCTTCCCAGTGCAGCGGGAAGCCGGCGATGACCCCACAGGAGAAGCAGCTGAGAACGGAGGCCGCCAGGAGAGAGAAGACGCAGAGATGAGAGACAGTTGGGATCTAGAACCGGTGCGCGTTGCTGATGCACAACGAGGTTGAAAGGGAAGCAAGAGAGAACCGGGATGCCGTGCCGCCAAGGTCTCTAGCTACCCAGGGAAGCTGGAGAATGGCATACTGGACAACGTTTAGGGGCAGAACTCAAGACTCCGTGAGCGTCCAGGTGATGATGTCCAGTGCACAGCTGGACATGTGGGTCTGGAGCAGATAAACAGATTTTAGAGTTGTCAGCCTACAGGGGCCTTGAAAATGCACGTGATCTGGCGGGGATTAGTGTTCGTAATGAACTGTAGCATGCGTAACAAAGCCAAGGCTTATATTAGGCAGAAAGCCAGGTGAGCAGAGGAACACCCCCCAATTCTATAGGGGGAGGGTAGTGTAAGGAAAGGACACCTGGACTGGGTCGTGAAGGATGACTACATGGAGAAGGCATTTAGGTGGAGGGACAGCCTGGGAAAAGACTCATAATATCTAGTGACCAGTGAGGAAATGCTGGGTGCGGCTTGGGTAGGGAGTCAGGAAACAGGATGCTAGAGAGTTACGTAAGGGCCAGCTTCCAGAGAGCCTCGTAAGCCATGCTGTGTCCCCCCACCTTGGGCCACAAAACAGATGGCCAGATGCACTATCCCAAGCCCTGGTAATGGACGCTGTCCTGCAGTCATTGTCTTTCAGGCCGTCTCTGAGTGGCTGCAGGTCAGCCGTAGCCCATTTGGGCTTGCCCCCATGCCAAGCTGACGCACTCACGAGCTGAGCTCAGACGGCCCTCTTGCTCCGTCAGCTGGGGCTGAGACTGAATGCCTGAGTCCTCCATGGAAGTGAGTATGGTTAAATGAGGTCATGGAGGGAGGCTCTCATCTGATAGGACTTGTGTCCTTTAAGCAGAGATACCAGGGAAGTGCTCCTTTCTTTCTCTCCCTCTCTCTGTCTCTGTCTCTGTCTCTCTCTCTCTCTCTCTCTCTCTCTCTCCCTGTGCCGTGTGAGGACACTACCAGAAGGTGGCCGTCTGCAAGCCAGGAGGAGAGCCCTCACCAGAACCCGACCCTGCTAGAGCCTTGGACTTTCCATCCTCCAGAGCTGTGAGAAAGCAAATCCCTGTGGTTTGTGCCACTCGTTTATGGTATCGATGTTATGGCAGCCCAAGTAAGTTAAGTTGGTCAAATGGAAATCCCCCCAGGCCAAAGGTGTCCACTTCAGGAGAAGCATCAGCTTAAGCAGAAGCAAAGCTGAGCGAGAAGCATCAGCTGAAGGAGAAGCAAAGCTAAGGGAGGAGCATTAGCTGAAAGAGAAGCACAGCTGTGGGAGAAGCACAACTGAGGGAGAAGCATCAGCTGAGGGAGAAGCATCAGTGCCACAGAGGCAGATGACCCAGGGTCTGAGGCACCTGTTCATGCAATTTGCTTGTCCTCTCTGGACCTTCAACCCCATATGGACCACTTCCCAGGGCCTACCCAATCCTAGCAAATGTCAAGGTCGTGAATGGCCACATGCTTAGATGATGTTTCATGCTCAGATACAGTTTCTACTAAGGCCCAGCAACATGCCAGAAGCTGTCTTCAGACAGTGCACAGCTGTCTGCTGCAGATGCACCGCCTTGCTAGACTCGCAGCGGTCTGCACCGTGCCTCTCCATCTGACTTCTTTCCCCACAGATGCCTGTGGTTCAAGGGGATCTGCTGGGCTGGACAGTGCAGGGGTGAGGCCGGACCTGGACACAGGCTTTCCCCACTTTGGTGTGCCATGCAAACCTTCCACATCTGACAAATAGGTGGAAGCGGTATCCCTAATTGTGGAATGTGTGCCTCTCAAACCTAGAGAGGTTGTAGTTCTTTCCCAGGAGTAGGAGACGCAGGTGTAAGACATTGTCCTTTACCTGAGGGAGGATTTTCCAACATGTTCTACACCAGTGGACCCCTAGAGTTTCATTGATGTGACCTTGGCTCTTTGGGCTCTAAGCCCCTTGGATCTTGTCTGGTTTACCTCCCATCTTCCAAAATGAATATGCTTTACCAAAGCACACAGAATTAGTACTTCCGGTTTTTCAAGGACACTTAACACAATGCATCGACATGGTAAACCACTGCCATGTCCCATAGGATGTCCAGATTGTCTAGGTCCCTTTGGGCTACTGTTGTAACAATTGAAGAATGAGTAGAGCCCTAGAGGAAGACCATGCATGGGTACCATTTTGTCCCACATGGATGTAAACTGGTTCTGATCCTTCTTTCTCATCAGTATAGAAAAATATCTAGTTGCCAATGAACAGTCGTATTTAACATGCCGAAGCCTGTGTTAATCCACTGTAGAAAACTCACCATATCAGGCAGTAACTACAGCTGGGACTCTACTAAATTCCAGGGTCTTCTGCTCTGACCCACACAGTTCCTGCAGGGTCAGGCTGGTAAATCACGTGTGGGTATCACAGGGACGACCACTCCTGGATGCCTCCATTCCTGGAGGGTGGCCCTGACCTCTGCAAGTAATAATCTAATCCATATTATGAACAAGGTAATACTATTTCTCATTTACTGTCTTGGCAGGCATGGAGGTTCTCGGGCTTTCTTAAGCAATAGCTCTTACTCTGCAGGCCAAGGAACTGATGTGAGAGCTCTTCCAGGCCCTCAGTGTGTCTTTCCTAAACACATTCAGGACCCAAGGAAATGACCACAGTGGGGTTTGCTGGCTCAGGTACCCACTGTATGACATACTTGGACCAGAACAACATTGACAACTTGATTCCTGTATAGCTTATTCCAATGGGGGGCTGTGCAGCGCCCACCCAGACCCTGTATCCATTGCCTGATGACTGATTTGCCCCAGTGTATGGCTACTTGAGTACATGGCCCCAAAGTCTTTGGGGGATTCATTGGGGGAAACCCTACCCTGTCCACCTGCCGTCTCACCTGAATTCAAGGGGACCTGCTCTTTATATCTTTGTATCAGATAGTCATTGGCTGAGTCCGGGGGCCACCATAGTTTCTGCTGAAAGCAGGGGTGGACGGGGAGGTTCTAGGATCAAGGAAAGTAAAGGAGGCTTGACAAACACTTTATGGAGAGTGAGATGCTGGGAGCACGCCCCTGTCTGAGCAGAGCACCCTGCATTAGGGACTGAATCCACATGCCGGCTAGCCCATCCACAGGGCAGAAGAGAAAGTGGAGAGTTAGCCACCCAGGCTTGCGGTTCTGCCCGAAAGCGGTGAAGAGGGAGAAGTATTGTTTAGGACCTTGGTATGGGACGATGAGTTAAAATCTGAAGTCTGACTCAGATGAGGACACTGCGGAAAGTTAGCCACCCAGGCTTGCAGTTCTGCCAGAAAGCGGTGAAGAGGGAGAAGTATTGTTTAGGACCTTGGTATGGGACGATGAGTTAAAATCTGAAGTCTGACTCAGATGAGGACACTGCGGAATGGGGAGGGCAGCCAGGCCTGGAAGAAGCTGGTGACCATGGACTGTGACAGACGTGAAGCAAGATGAATGCATGTTGGATTCACGTCCTGGGGCTGCCGTGACTCTCGCTGTCCTGGATCCAAGCCTCCACCTGTAAGGCTCACCTCCCTTGTCTCCACCCACTCTCGACCCCACCAGGTTCTGTCTTGACTTAAAATGTTAACACTTTGTTCAACACGGGCTTCTTTGGCATTCATTTTGACTTTTTTATAGTGTTGCATTAGATATGTATCTTGATGATGGACTTTTGGGTACCTCTGGAGATTTTGCTGCCAAGATGGATGCCTCACCCACGCAACACTTGCCAGCTCTGAGAGAAGGGACAGCTAGAGAAGTAGAAGACACCCAAGAACACAGTGTCCTGGAAGCCAAGGAAAGCAAGTTTATCAAGAAGCTGACACAACAGGAGGAGTGTCAACATCACGTGAAATAAATCAAGCCAGACATCAAAAGTCATGAATTATACAATCTTATTTATATGAGCTGTTTTTAATATTGAAAAAAGGGGAGCAATCTATCTGACCAACTGGCTAAATGACATGTGGTCATCTAAAACATACAATATAGAGGCGCCTGGGTGGCTCTGTTGGTTGAGTGTACGGCTTCGGCTCAGGTCATGATCTCACAGTTCATGGGTTCAAGCCCCGTGTCAGGGTCTATGCTGACATCTAGCTCAGAGCCTGGAGCCTGTCTCCAGATTCTGTATCTCTCTCTCTCTCTCTCTGACCCTCCCCTGCTCAGGCTGACTCTCTCTCTTTCAAAAATAAATAAAACATTAAAAAAATATTTTTTAAATGTTTTTAATGTTTTTTTAAAAAATTATTATTTTTTTATTTTTTTTCCATAATATTTTATTGTCAAATTGTTTTCCATATAACACCCAGTGCTCTTCCCCTTAAGTGCCCTCCACCATCACCACCACCTCTTTTCCCCCCTCCCCCTTCCCCTTCAACTCTCAGTTCATTTTCAGCATTCAATAGTCTCTCAAGTTTTGCATCCCTCTCTCTCCCCAACTCTCTCTCCCT